>JAKOGI010000010.1:2472500-2475019 GCA_029747015.1 Carnegiea gigantea | reverse complement strand
ATCCTAGACAAAGATTAACCTATGTACATATATATGGAGACTAAGTAATTGTGTGCATGACACTTATTATGAATTATTTTCTCACTATATCATAACATTTGTATGTTATAATATGTTAATGCATACCTGAAAATCCACCAAGATGAACACGGGTAGGTGCACATATACATATGGGTTAACATATATAGGTTGTCAAGGTTTAGATTTGAGGTGCATACTTTAGGTTTGTGTTATAGGGTTTAGGATATAGAGCTATGGTGCAGGGTATGGGGTTCAAAGTTGGGGTATAGGGTTGTGGCTTAGGGTTTAACACTGTTGTTGAGGATTTAGAGTTGTAGTTTAGAGTTTAGGGTTTTGGATATAAAGATTTTAAAGTTCTCGATCAAAGTTCAACCCAATAAATATCTAAACTATTAGAGTTTTAAAAAAAAAAAAAAACAATTATGCTAGCCCTTAAATTAGATTTTTTATTATCTTAAAGTATCAAAGTCTCTCGTACCATGAGTAATTAGATTAATAATATCATATTAAATCAAAAGAAAAGCATATGTGTTAAAAAACAATAATTCAATGACTAATGAATTATTGATTACCTTTTTTTAATCACTATTATATAACAAATAAGTTACTACTTATCTATAATATTGGGTTCAGTTATTAATTTATATTTGCAACAATTGGCTATATATTGGACCAAGTTACTTCAAAATTATCAAATGATATTGGATCAGTTGATTATGTATAATGTCAGGAAATGTAGGAAGTCATAATGATCAAGTGTATTATTACAATTAATTGAAGGAAAAATAATATACACACACACGCACACACACGCATGCGCACACACGCATGCGCGCGTGCACACACACACACACACACACACACATATAGAGACACATACATACATACATACATGCACATACATACATACATACGTGCACGTGCACGCACACACTGCACACGCATACATACATACATACATACGCACACATGCACATATATAAGGGCAGAAATGTCAGAATTTATAATTTTCAAGTGTATTATTATAATTATTAAAGGGAAAATAATTTTAAAACATACACACACATACATAAAGAGATTATTTATGAAAATATTTCATTCTTACTAATTATTTTTAATTCTATGTTAATCATATGAATTAAAGTTCAATTAAATCAATGAGTTATGCAAAAGAATGATTATCACTAAAAAAACATATTCAAATTAAACGACTTGTATAAAGATTAAACTCATTTTAGTATAGATAATTAACAAGGTGAGATTTTTTTTGAAGATTTAACTGATTTATTCTAAGGGTTATTTTTATTAAAAATGAAAAAAATAATAAAACAGTATATATCACAACCTTATAATTAAAATTAATTAAAATAAAATTAATTACTATAAAATAATAAGAAGAGATTTAATGGATAAGCGTAACAATTTTTTTTTTTTTGGGAAAAAAAAGACCCTTTTTTTGGCTCAATCTTCCTCCCCATCTATCTTTTCCCCCTTTCATAAGTAGAACAGGGGGCAAACTCCTGCTGACCGTATTCTCGCCACCAATACAGGCCCATAACCACCCAACTACCTTCCCCTTTCTTTTTTTGGGGGGGGTCTGCAACACGGCAGGGGGCAAGCCCCTATTCTAAGCAGTGTTCTAGCCACTTCCAAGGGTGGCTAACGCTTCCTCAGCCTCCTCAGACTATAACCACCGTCAAGTGCTTATTGCTATAATCAGAGGGTCAGCTAAGGATTGTCAGAAAATTGGAGATGGCATTGTACGAGAAAGAAAGAGATGCACTTGAGTAGAGAGAGTCGGCCATTTGTTGCTAGAAGAAGTAGAACAGCAGAGCAAATGAGTAACATGACTTTGCCAGCTCATTTATTCAGTGGCGGATCTAGAGTTTTAAATTATGGGTGTCCACCTCTGAACACTCATTACCATACGCATCACAAAATAAAGTTTCATCATGACCACGAAAGGTAAACCTTGACGTAACAAGTGTCTGGACCCTTTTTAGGTGGTTTCCATTTCAAATACCGTATAATGCAATTTGATTGATCCATATAAAATTGGAAAACAAAAGAGAAACAAACTCAGCTACGGGAGCAACTAATCAAGCAACACATTGCAAGCACAAGTCACATATAAAATCAACTAATTACATAGCCATTTAGCACAAGCCATCTGACAAATTGTTCTCATTACTTAAACTTCATAGACACACAACATGACAACAACTTAAGGATTTGCCAATATCAAATGTTAATCACTAAATCTGACAATTGCAACTTTACAAAAGCATATATTCGTATAACATATGAACATGATAACAAATTAACAATCCTTAACAATTCACTAACCGAACAATTTCATAAAACACAATCCATCTACAAAATATAATTTGGGAAGCAAGATTGCCAGAAATTAAAAGTAATTCAAGCAAAACAAATTTTAATTTTAACTATTCAAGTTCAAATCAAAACCCTAACTTGAGTGGCTGACTCGGCCGTAG
>JAKOGI010000010.1:2435000-2465000 GCA_029747015.1 Carnegiea gigantea | reverse complement strand
GGCATTGAAGAGCTCGAATCCATCATCCAAACCATACAAAACGACGCCATTCCAATGCTGCTCAACTGCCTCTTCGACTCCTCAACCTCCGACCCAAAACCTTCGGTAAAGAAGGAATCAATCCGCCTTCTATCCGTCGTTTGTGGGTCTCACCCTGATTTGGTATCGACCCATTTGGTAAAAATCATTGCCCACATCGCCAAACGTCTTAGAGACAGTGATTCTGGTGTTAGAGATGCTTGTAGGGAAGCCATTGGATCGATAGCGAGGGTTTATGTAAAGGGTGATGGAGAAAATGGGGTCGTTTCTCTGTTTGTGAGGCCTTTGTTTGAGGCAATGGGGGAGAATAACAAAGGGGTTCAAGTTGGGGCTGCAATGTGCTTGGGAAGAGTGGTGGAATGCCCTGAAACCCCGCTGGTTTCGTCACTTCAGAAGCTTTGTCCTAGGGTCTGCAAGTACTTGAACAGCCCCAACTTCTTTGCTAAATCTGCTTTGTTGCCTGTTGTTGGTAGTTTGTCTCAGGTTAGTACTTGTTTTCTTATGATTTTTGGTAGTTTTTGTGAGTTATATTGCTTATGATTATCGGCGAATAAGTGCTAACGTGCAACGATTTGGGGTGGTTTAGTTTGCATGAATGAAAGTGAGGAAAAGGTAACAGATGAATTTCCATTGTAGTTTGATTTTGTAGGGAAGTGAACAAGGTCAGCAAAAGTTGATTTAGGGATAATGCATTTAGATTCTCTGGGTAAAGAGGAAAGTTTGGGGAATAAAGGGTAGCATCAACCATTAGATAGGAAGGGGACTGGAAAAAAAAAAAGGAAGAGAAATTTTCCAACATATTGGCAAGCAGAGGAGATGGTTTACTGCCTTTTCCTTTCTGGTGAGAAGCAATTGAATTGAACAAGTATAGTTTTGGTAAGCTAGTTCCTGTGGCATTTCGTCTCCATTCGGCAATGTTAAGTTGTCATTTGTGATAATATATATGTTTGATTGGTGAACACTTGCAGGTAGGAGCTATTACAGCCCAAAGCTTGGAACCTTTACTGCAAAGCATCCATGAATGCCTCTCTAGCTCAGACTGGGCTACTCGCAAGGCTGCTGCTGAGGCATTAACTGCTCTGGCATTGCATTCGAGTGACTTGGTTAAAGATGGAGCAGCCTCTACCTTGACTGCTCTAGAGGCTTGTCGCTTTGACAAGGTGCTTTCATGGGACATGCTGACTCACTCCATATTAGTTTGATAATTTTTGTCCTTTATGCTGTTTTAGCCTGTTAGGTGCTGACATGCCTGTGCTGGAGTTTGGATTTATGCTTTGGTGTGCTGCAAACTCCCAAAAGTTATTCGTCTTAGGCATAACTAATTTGGTGTGTTTATTCATGAGATGGTACAAGATGTACATCAATGTCCAGGAGTCTTTGGCGTGTTTAGTGACTTCCCCAAACGTAGACATTCAGACCTTCATCCCTGTTGACTTGTCTCTCAAGTAAGAGCATATTTGTTTTATTGGTATGTGAATCAATTGTCCTTCCTCTTAAATTTGTTTTGGGTTGTGCTTGTGAGTATGTGGTGAGAGTATAAGACTCAGAAGTTGAAAGTAAAGATGTCAGGATGCTAATGCTCTTTGTTGTAACTGTGGTTCTTATTAATGTGGTATTGAGAGACTTTGGCTAGGTTGCATTGACATTTGACACAGGAAAATGTTATGTGGAAAGGGTCAAGCCGAGGCTATGATATCATTTCTGCATGTTGTTTCACATGTTTTCCTTTCTTTTTTCCCCTTTCTTGGTTGCTGCTGGTTCCTCATTTGGACACACAATACTGCAACTTTTTGCCATGTCCATGCATTACAGGGCACTAGTTTCACAATTTTCTTTGGCTTGGGATGCTCATTGTTAGTCGGACTCTTCATTCTCCTTCACGCACTGATACAGAGTATTCGATACTCGAATGGTCTGGTCAAACTCTTGAAAACTTATTTACCTATGTAAGATACATGTTTGACCAAGTTTGAGTAACGTAGAGGATATCTGATGCTGTGATAAGGGTAACTGGCATTGTGAAGTACAAGCTATCTATTGATAGGCTGTTTCCTGCTATTGAATGCAATGGCTTGTCACTTATGAAGAGTTTGAGGTGAACTCCGGGTTTGATATGCCCATATTGTGATGAAAAGTATCTGCAAAGGTAAATCATGGTGATGATACTGTTGTGGTGATATATTTTGATTTCCCATCCAAATTTTATGCTGTCATCAGAATGATCTTCAAGGAGACTGACATAGATCACAAGGTCAGAATTGTTTGGTTCTCTATCCACTAAGTTATTTGTAATATTGGATCACTCATTCAAAGATGCTAAATGCATGCTCTCTGAAGCATACTTCATAAAGTTTTTGACTCTTCTGCATTGTTCTTAAAAAGAAACTTGTATTGAAAGAGCACATATGCAAAAATTGACAACTTACGAGCCTCTGAAAGGAAATTGATGGCTCAGACTGTTATTCCTATCCAGTCCAATAAACTGATATAGTCCTCTACTTTGGCAATGTGTGGTAAAAAGGAGTACCCAACCTCTCACTGTACTCCAGTTGTGTGGTACTCTGCTGATAATGCTCTGTTTCCGGTACACTTATGTCGGGCAGTTAATTTTCCAGCCATCCACATACCTTTTAGTAATTCTAACCATAAGTAGATACTTTGGAACCGACAGACTTGTTTGTTCTTTGAACAAACTTTCTACTTCTTTAGTAAAATGAAGGAAAGTTAGAGATATTGAAAGATGAAACACACATAAAAATACTCACGTCATGTAAACCAGACTATATTCTTAGCTGTTGAACTGAAAGAGAAAGTTTGAGATTTGAGGTGTATGGCACAACTAATTGAACTGAGCTGTAAATCTCTCTCGAGATTTGGTTATGCAAAGTCTTTATCTTATTATGATTCCATTCTGACCTCATTTTCAGCTTTGTATGCGGTTTATATAACCTTCTGCTTATAGGTAGGTGATGGAGAGTATTCTGCCGGAATGCTTCTGTGCTTGTGCTCTTCAATGCATTTTTGAAGGGAAGAACTCAATTTAGGGATTAGACAAATTTCAACAGCGAGGTTGAAAACCTATCCAGGGGTTGATTTGGAAAATAAAAGAAAGAACCTGACATGTCAAACTGAATGCCACGATGCCTATAATTTCTTTTCCGCTCTGTCATTGTGTTCACAAAATGTCATTTTCTGAAGATTTTGTGTGTTAGTTCAATGTACAGGTGCCACTGATTTGCTTTTAGGATTTGTTTGGCTGATTAGTTGATATTTTTCACTTGCATTCCACTTATGTTATGTTTGGTAAGATGTAATGCAATGCAATGCTATGCAATATAATCAGTAGAAGAAATTTGGTCTATTCTTTTAAATCGATTGCATTGCACAATACCCCACATAGTTTAATGTTTGAGCAGTATAATGCACATGCAAATCTTCATCTGTCGAGGGCTAATTAACTCATTCTATTTGCTGACTTTGTGGTGAGATTTTACTTCTTGCATACATTTGACCTTTCTTAGCAGAATATCTATACCCTTATTCCTTTTGAATTACCTATTCTTATAAGTTATAAGTATGGATTGTCATCGTATAAATTATCAGTGTCAATATTTTCCTCCTGGTTTTTCATCAGATAAAGCCTGTAAGAGATAGCATGACAGAGGCACTGCAGCTCTGGAAGAAGATTGCAGGAAAGGCAGGAGATGGGACTTCAGATGAAGGAAAAGCTTCAGTTCATGGTGAATATGTCATTAAGATGATCAGGTTCCCCTTCGTACAGGGCGCCCAACCCCTAAGCCCACAGGGTCTGGGTGAAAATGCGCTCGTTTTTTTTGGGGGGGGGGAGGGGAGGGATAAGATGATTGATGTAAGACACTTTAAGAGCAATTTCTACAAAGGGAAAAACAATTGACGTAGGGTGCTCTAAGAGCAATTCCTACAGGAAAATTCACATAATAACTTTCAAATACTCAATATTTCAATTCAATTCAACTCTGACTCGATAATACATAACAAAGCAGTTTAAATAGAAAAGAAACCTAAAACATTAAGGAAAAAAATAGATAATCTAATCACGAAGATATTATTTTGCTATCTAAGAAGATAATTAAAAGATAATATATTCCACAAACATAAACTACGAAGATAATAAAATATCAAAATACTCCTCATATGCCAATATTAAGATATACCCATATCTTTTTATTTCTCCTTTGTCCTTATCCTTCATTCTCCCCTGGTTTGAGAAAAAACTCGTCCTCGAGTTTTGTACAAGGATAGAATGAAGAAAATCAAGTAAGAAACCATCTTCACTTCGTCGCACAAATGATAACAGTAGAATTTGTACAACTTCTTCCAGAAAAGTAGGACTTCAATTAGCTGATGTAGCTTTTTACCAACTAGAAGTTCCTTAGGGATAAGGAAATCAAAGTGCCCACTTTCTAGTCTTGACAGCTCCACGCACTCAAGTTCTGGATATCAAAAACGAAAATCCCCAAAATTAGGCAATGGCTTGCATTCAGATGTGGCCTTTTGACATCCCTCATGTGTGGAAACACATTGAAATTCAGCACGTTCCACATATTCTAATAGAGAGTGGTCACTTTGAACTTCTGTACCTTCCTTCTCGTTGTTGTGCATAATTTCTTCTATAGATGAAATAATTTGTTGAAGTCGGATCTGAGATGCACATGTGTCCACTACCCTTTGACTAATAACTTGAGTAGTAAAGGAAACGGTACTCCCCATGGAGTTACACCGAGAGAGTATGGAAACAAGAAATTCCAACAAAAGGTCATCTGCCTTAGTCAGAAGACCGATGAGGACGGATTCTATGTATGCAAGCATCACAGGAGAATTTTCACCTTTGGTGGATGCTAAAAGATGGTGGAATATGTCTAGGATAGGAGCATCACAATCACATTCAAGATCTAACAGCACCACATAAGACTTGACTTTGGTCATGGAGTCGAGTATGTGAAGTCTTTTACGATATCATATGTCAGCACTGTAAGGTAGGGCTTCAAAAGATGATGCAATGACTCGAAAGGCTTTCTTCATTAGCTCATATTCAAAATGGGAATTCGGTGCTGTAATATAAACGAGCTCAGAGGTGCGTAAAGCAAGAGAAATTTGCGCAACAAGATCTGCTTGATTTGTAAGCACTTCTGAGGTCAAAATTCCCTTTATAGGCACTAGCGCATCTTGCATGGATTTTGAAGGATTCTGGTATACCTTAGACAAAGGCCCCCAATTTTATCCAACAACCTGATAAGATCTTTGGAAGATGATGGGAGATTGAGTTCCAACTCGTAAAAGTTCACTTGGAAGTTTTCGCTCCAACAACCATGCTGGTTTGAGCGTCATCATGACAACAAATCAGCAAGGCAGAGAACCTGAAAACCTTCCACAGCAGCAAGCAATACTAAACATGACCATGATGAGGTGTTAGACAAGCTGGCAGTATTCAATTGGTGGCTACGAACGTCAAATAGCCAGGCAGCACCAGCATAGGTACTCGTTAAATAACTCTTGCGAACAACGATGACAGCACAACCGTACAAGGACAAGGGGTCGAACAATAGCAATAAGGTTTTCAACCCGCAACAGCAGCAAATAGCAACCAATGGACTGTGACTTGGAGACGAGCCTCTAAGATTGGTTTTCAGGGTGAGGAGGGACCGGCGGAGGTGGGACCGCATGGCCAAAAGGATTTTCGGCCCCCTCTGTCAAGGACCGAAGGCACAAAGCCTTTAATTTGCAAGCAAATCATGGACCACGGGTTTAGGGTTTCACGGCAAGTCAAGCACTCACTTGAGGGACGATGTGAGGCTTTATCGTGCAATTGATAGGGGGCTGTAGGTCGAATTGAAGGGGATATGGAAGGGGTGCCATCAATTTTGGGAAATTGAGAAGAATTGAGGGCGGATTGAGAATCTAGGGTTGGAAAATTAGCGAACTCGCAATTTAGGGTATGAGAATTTGGCAGCCAATCAATTGAAGCAAAATCTAATGCAATTTACCTCAATTGTTTTGCTGGTTTTTGACGAAATTGAATGGGTAATCAAGGGTTAAGATCAATTTTGGTGGATTGTGAGAAGTGGAGGACGAATTTGAGGAGCTAAAGTTGCAAAATTGGGGATTTCGCAAATTAGGGTTTGGGAATTGGGGTTTTAGGGTTCCGGCAGCGGTGAGCTGCCACCGGGCGGTTAGGTGGTGGTCGACCGGGAAAGGAGGATTGGGGGGTAGTGGTGGGCGGTGGTGTCCGAGAGGGGCTGGTGGTGCAATCGAAGGCTGGCAGGAGCGCGGGTTACGGGTTATGAAAACAGGGTTTTTCTGGGGTTTTTTGTTTTTTGGCCGACTTGGAAGCAGGAAACTCAAATTAGAAGAGAACTTGGTAACAGTTTAGGATCTAAAAGCTTTGATACCAAATCTGATGTTGGACGTTCTAAGAGCAATTTCTATAAAGGGGGAAACAATTGGTTTAGGACACTCTAAGAGCAATTCCTACGGGAAAATTCACACAAGAACTTTCAAATACTCAATATTTTGATTCAATTCAAGTCTGACTCATTAATACTTAGCAAAGCAGTTTAAATAGAAAAGAAACCTAAAACATTAAGGAAACAAATAGATAACCTAATCACGAAGATATTATTTTGCTAGCCAAGAAGATAACTAAACGATAAACTATTCCTAAAACATAAACTATGAAGATAATAAAATATCAAAATACTTCTCATATGCCAATATTAAGATATCCCATATCTTTTTATTTCTCCTTTGTCCTTATCCTCTGCATCAATGATTTTCTTTGATTATGTGACTAAATCTGTTCACTTTTTGTTATACTTTAGATGCGGAGAGTGACTTGCCAGATAAGGATAAAGAGAGAGATAAAAAGTCAGATCAAAGCAAAGTTGAGTCTTTGCCCAAAGATTCACCAAATGTTGCTGCTTCTGTGTCCGATTCCGTTGGCAAAGCAAAGAATGGAAGCATACCTGTTGGTTTATTGAAAAAGAAATTACCTTTGACTGACAAGGATTTGAACCCTGAATTTTTCCAAAAGCTTGAGAAGAAGGGCCCAGATGATCTAGCTGTGGAAGTAGTTGTCGCACGTAAATGTCTTAATCAATCAAACCCCAGTGGAGGGGAGGCAGAGTTGAAGAATGCACAAGCAAAGGAGATCACAGAGAAAGGATCTGTTAATGTACCTCCCAGAGAACGAGATATTGATGTTCATGTGCGGGAAAAGGGGCTTGATGAGGGGTTGAATGGTAAAGACCGAGCCAGAACATTTGGTGTTGACGATAGGGCAGCAAGCTTTTTTAAATCTGAAAACCAACCTGATGGGTCCTTAATGAATGGTAAAGGAAATTGGTTAGCTATTCAGCGGCAGCTGCTGCACTTAGAGAGACAACAAGCTCATCTAATGAATATGCTACAGGTGTGTTCACGAAATTCGCATTATGCCAATAGGTTCTAGATCTCTGTTCTAATAGAGCATCAATTTACTTGCCAGGAGTTCATGGGTGGCTCACATAACAGCATGGTCACTTTGGAGAACCGAGTGCGAGGTCTTGAGAGAATGGTTGAAGACATGGCACATGATCTGTCCATATCATCAAGCAGAAGGGGTGGTAGCTTTCGGTGAGTTGTTGTAGCTTGGTTTGTTTTCTTTGCTCATTTTTGTTTTTCCTTGCAAATTTCACCTTTAAATTGATGATCTCATGGGTTGCTTATGTGACTCGTTTCTTGTTTGCTGGGCTGCTTGCTGTCCACTTCTTGTTTCCAATGTCTTGCAAATCGTCGAAAGACTGATTTTTTTCGTTCTTTCAAAATTTCCCCCCTTTTTTCTCTTGCTATTAATGTTACTGTATTAATCAGCTACCATCTTATAAAAGATCAAGTAAAAAGACTCCTAGAATATTTAAATTTTGTTATTCTTTTTTCCAAATATATCTTAATTCAAAAGTGAAATTTATCAACATTATTTTCATATGGTAGTTGCATTTTCATATATATACCGTGAACATATGGATTCAATCATACCAATTATTTCTCTAAAATGCAAAATATGCCTTCGAGATTTTTTATCTTTCTTTTTTATTTTTCAATTTCATGTTTTATTCTTTAATTAATTAATTAATCAATTTACTCTTTTGCTTCTGAGATGCTTAAGCTTAACCATCTTTCTTTACTTTTAAATTCTTCCTCTCCCCTTGGAAGAAACAATCTTAAAATTATTTTGCATGTGGTAATTCAATAATAGGTTTATGATGAGCATAGTGGTACTCAATCATTATTCATAAGCCAAGTAACTTTCCTTTTCATGAACACTTCTTTTATTTTTATTATTATTTTTTGAATATTGAGCATGTGGGTTTCATCTTGATACATAGTCTTACAATGTGATGAACACCCTTTTTTTTTCTGTTTTTTGTTTTTTTTTTTTGGGGGGGGGAAGGGGCTTATGTTAAGATATCCCAACTTGGGGTCCACATTTCATGAGCACCCCTATAGTGGTAGTAGGGGAAGGCCTGGAAGAGGGAGGTCGGATAAGATGGAGCAACAAGATTCCCCTATCCCTCTCATAAGATTCAAACCGACCTCCCTTGTCTACAGGACGGGCTTTCTCCCAGCAGGCCTTCCCTTTTGATGGACTTGACTCTGTAAAAGGTTACCCCCAACCCCCTTTTGTGTGATGATTAGACATCAGAGGTTCATCCATGGTTCCATTAGATGAAATGGTTCAACTTTAGAATGATTGATATTTGTTCATCATTGCAAATTTTAGAAATGAAATTTAGGATAAGTAAAAAATGGAGAAAGATCCCGTCCCCGGTTTTTTTTTTTTGGGGGGGGGGGGTTTGTTTGGGGTGTCATTTTACTTTGAAACATGAAAAGAACGGTTGCCTCATTCAACTGATCCAAAATCTTTGTAAAGAGAGTTTGTTTCATGTGGGACTGTCTCAATTGTGAATTCCTGGAAGCCAAAACAAAAAAAAAGAAAAAAAAAGAAATAGTGAAAGTAAGTGTCTTGAAAAGAGTCAGACAATTTCCAGCAAATAGAGAGCCTTTTTGGTTTTTTGGGGGACTTGCCATGTGAATATGAAAAGCAAAAAATAAGACTTGAATTAATGGAACTTGAACTGTGATCACATGCATAAGATGCATTTGCCATAGGTTTGCTTTGCTGGACAAGTTATTTCCATAAAGCACTGTAAATCAAAATGGAAACTGGAAACTATGTACAAACTGAATGTAATTTGTTTGGTGTTGCCGGGACCAAAATATAAGCTGAGGTTTTTCCCCCTCTATATGAAGGATCTTTGAATTGGCCTGGCAGGTACAATGGGTACCTTGACTATGGTGGAAGGCTTCCATATGGTGATAGGTTCCCCTCATCTGAAGGAGTCTGTCCAAGCATGAGGGGGCGGGGACCAACTTGGAGATCTGATCTTCAGGAGCCTTGGGATTTTCATTCATATGGTGTCCCAAAAAACGGACAACTTGGTGTAAGAAGAGATGTTGGCAGCAATTCTGTTGATGGAAGGTCACCTAGATCTGAGCACGAGAATGATCAGGTCGGTGCCCGAAGAGCCTGGGATAAAGGGGCTGGAAGTGTAAGACTTGGTGAGGGGCCCTCTGCAAGAAGTGTGTGGCAGGCTTCAAAGGATGAAGCTACACTGGCAGCAATACGTGTAGCTGGGGAAGACAGTGGAACAGCTAGAACAGCTAGAACAGCTGTCCGGGAACTGGAGGCAGAAGCAATGGGGAATGACAACAGCGTACCAGAGCGGGACCCAGTTTGGACGTCGTGGAGTAATGCAATGGATGCTATTCAAGTGGGTGATATGGACACGGCTTATGCTGAGGTCCTGTCCACAGGAGATGATTCTCTGCTGGTGAAGCTGATGGATAGATCAGGCCCTGTATTTGATCAACTCTCTAACGAAGTGGCAGTTGAGCTTTTGAATGCTATTGTACCTTATGTGGTGGAGCAGACCCTGTTTGATTTATGCTTGTCTTGGATTCAGCAGGTACGTTTTGCTTTAGTCTTACCAGTCATTCTCAGAACATATCTTGGGTCTCATAATGCTGGAAAGCTGTTGCCTGTCGCTGCATTATAGCTGCTTTAGTTGCTTACGTAGCAGGTGTAAGTTGCCTTGAAAACAAAACTAGTTATTTGAATATCTTGTGTGGCATATCTGGTGTCTCTCTCTCCCCTCCATTAAAAAGGTTCTTAAGGCATGTTTGTCGTTATTTTATGGTGCAGTGGAATTCCACTTGGAGAAGTGGCAATCACTCCCTCTTCTAAGGTAGAGGTTGTGTGTTAAAAACTTACCAACTGTAAGGTCATCCCCCTGGCCACCATGAATGCAAGGCTTACCCCCATGGCCCATATCCTGACCCCCCTACTATAGGTCCTTACCTTCCTAACGCTCAAGATGTGGCCTACATGATGGGGATCCTATGTGGAAAATATCGCACAGTTCTTCAAAAAAATATAAATGCATGACGAGGGGTAAATTTCTATTTATGTTTGGTTCTCTGCAATTCCCATCTAGTTCCCAATGTTCGTGAATATCTAAGGCTGTTGTAGTGATGCTGCACCTTGACTTCCCTGGACCCTGTTCATGGTGATGCACATGTTAGGTGTGGTGTTAGCTGTTGTGTATGCCACATTGATTCAACATCCTACCACTCTCTACTATAAAGGCCATATCATCCTGAAAAGCTCGTTCTGGTGTTCCTTGCCAGTGATAGTCTATCCCCTTCCCCTGATACCCATGTTTTTGCTGTCAATATGTGACACCCTCCGGCCTTCCCCCAAGGTTCTGAACTTCTGATCCTGTTAATCTTGTTTCCATTTTTTTAAAAAGAAAATTTCATGTGTTTTCCATTAGTTATTATTTGCTAGCAGTACCTTGATATTATTAGTTCATTGTTGATTTTGAGAACAGTTGTAGAATTCAATTCTAACCTAGTTACAGAACACATAACATCACTAATACTGTTGACACTAAGCATAGACATTTTCTTTGAGTAGAGGGCAGGGAAATCTTTTTTCCTTGGGGGGGAGGGGGGAATGACAGGCTTAGATAGTCTCTTAGGTTCTTTTTAATTGCTTTTGTGCTCCTGAACCTGTGATTAGTTTTGTCCTCTTCTCTTTCCGGTAAATTCAGTAGATAATAAGATGATGCTTGTTTAAAAGTTGCGAAGGAGCTCTAGGAGCAAGCAGGTATGGCTTTTGACCTCGTGTTTGACATACGAATCCTCATTCACCTTGCGTTATAGTGTGGCAGATTATGCAAATAGCAACAACTTTGTTTTTAGGCCACTTCCTTTTTGATGATTCTTTCCCAGTATGGCTATTATCTTTTAGGTTCAGTTGTGTTGAAAATGTCTGATCTTCTCTCTCTCTCTCTCTCTCTCCCCCCCTTAAAGAAAAAGAAAATGTCTGATCAAAATTTGGGCCACATGGCTTATGGACTATGTATATTTATGGTCCAATAGAAACAAGTTTTCTGCAATCAAGGGTGGGATGGTTGGTTTGATGGTTTAGTTGGGCTTGTGTAGTCCTCCTCAATTGTTGTCTAAGATGCGTGTTATGCAATTCAAAGTATTGAATGCAGATACTTAATAATTGTTGACTGAGATGGAACTGTTCATTGGTTGGGATCAATACAACTTTTTTTTTTCTCTACCTGGATATTTTTTGTGATAAGAATGTAGCACTCTTGCTTGCACAGTTGTTAGACTTGGTCGTGGAAAATGGGCCTGATGTTTTTAGCATACCGATGGAAGTGAAGAAGGAGCTTTTGTTCAACTTGCATGATGCGTCTTCAGCCTTGGAACTTCCAGAGGACTGGGAAGGAGCATCCCCCGATCAACTCCTGCTGCAGTTAGCTTCAGCATGGGACATCGATCTTCAGCAGCCTGGGAGCTAGCTAGTTTCTCAATAGGTATCGAAAATTTGCATCTGCTCATAATCTCTGGTTCTATTACGGCTTGGTCAGCTCTAAAGTTTTCAATGTAATCGCAATGATTTTATTTGTGAATATCAGTTGAGGTGAATCCTGCAGAATCTTGCATAGGTGAGAGCAGCTTAGATAGCAAATTGGGAAGACCTCTGTTTTTCTAGTTTTTCTCAAATGGTTGTGGCTGATGAAGATGGCCCGTGTGAAGCCGATGGTTCTATATATGTATGTTGTGTAGAAATGATTTTTTGTGAAAAAAGGCTTGAAGCTCCAACACTTAAGGACCTGATACTTGATGTACCCAAAAGAGCAAAGGCTCTGAACATCTATGAGATTTTGGAGCCTTATACATCCTAAGTTTGTTCTTTGACAAGGAATTTATCTTGATTGTCACTGTGAGACTGTGTGGAGTGCAGATTATTTCTGAACCTGTCAGTCTTTGTGCTGGAATGCTTGTTTTTCCGTTTAAACTTGCGATTTTTGCTAAAGCTGTCGAAGATCCAATTTCCATGCTCCAACAGATACTTAGATATTCTTGTTACTAAGTGGGTGCCAGTTACCAATTGGTTCAATTAATAAAATCTTTGGGTGTAATCACCAAAGATCTGGGTTCAAATCCCTTTTATATTTAGGATTTTAAAGGACTTTGGATAGTAATTAAATATTATATTATATTTTACTCAAATAATTAGAAAAAGAAAAGAAATCTGATTAGCATTATTTTGTAGAGAACTAATAAGTTTTCAACTTGAATTATTACATGACTAATTTGTACTGCATACGGGATCAAAAAGTAGGTAAAATATGAAGGATCTAACTTGATCTATTTAGCAAACTATTATGATTTAACCTAATAACTTTTTTTTTTTTTTGTTGTGTGTAAAGTTTACCATGATAACTTTTTATCACACTAAACTAACTTTTGAATGTTTAATCAAATGAATACTAAAATTATAAACTATCCATAAAATTAATTTTGTTATTAATGAATCAAATGGCTTTCAATATTCCTTTGTAATATATTATTTAAAAGAATATGGAGAAATTATGAAAATACAATTATTATAATTATTTTTTATTAAGTTAATTATGATTTATTTTAATATAATTAGGCATAATTTTACATCATTAATTATTATAATCAACTTTAAAAAAGTTTTAAAATTTATAAAATATTAAAACTTAACCGTGCATCGCATGGGTTATCAAAGCCAGCTGATGTATAACATTTATTGAATTTGTAATGCAAGAGGCACATTGAGACAAATTAAATATGCAGTAATTCAAGACTCATTCAAATAGATCACAGTTGATACTTTCACAATTGAATTATGTATTGGGTCTAAAGAATCATGCTATATTTTTATTAGTCATTTACCTAACCGAAGAAGAGAAAATAACACGATAAATAATATCCTATAGTTTTTATAATAAGTATTTTAAGGAAGGTTGCACATAACACAGGATTAAAAATAGTGCTATATGAAGAAACTTGGGAAGGTGCACGCCATAGCTATTAGCTAGTTCCATACTTGGAAAAGTCACGTTTGGTCCATCTTAAGAATGGCTTGGATTAGCTTAGACTTGCGTCAGGTTAGCTTCAATGTTAAACTGGCTTCGACTGGTGGAGTGAGCTGAATCAGGTTGGTCTAAATAATTTGGTATTTCTCATTGTGGTTGCAATTGCAAGCCTTAATCAGACTTTTTTTCCGTTATTATTATTTTCTTACATTGATAAGCTAGTCCGTCCACCTAGGTAGAGGAATGTATGGGGCAGGAGAGGGGATGGGGAAGAAGGGTCGTAAGAGAAATTCGAATTTTTACTAGTGCATTGAGATGTTTTAAGGTAAGCTCCAACTGAACGCTCTGACTGCATAACAAATCAGGAAGAAATCTTTTTCTAGTTACAATTTCTATTTGATATTTGGACTTTTTCGTTTTAATTACAGGGTTACAGAATGAGAAAGTGAAGTAAAAAATTATTTTTAAAAAAAATTTCTTTTGCCTTCTTTAAAAACTTACATCCACATTCATCTACTAGTTGATTTGTGCAATGCCACGAGCAGGACAGAAATGCCATTTGACTGACCATTTTTCACAGTTTTAGCAGAGGCAATGCTTGAATTCCCCACTGCTTATGTCCCCTCTGAAGGAAGCTATTAGTGATTTCATAGCATTTAGGAACCAAAAAAGTACCGCTATACCAAAGCTTCATGGGATGCCCAAAACTTAAGAATCATGCCTGAGTGCATGTGGGGATGTTGTCACTTGAATGTAGCCGAGCCTTACGACTTCTAAATACCCCAAAAGGGTTACGGTTATCTCATGTGTCCCCGTTTTGTTTTTCCTCCCCTGCATTTTGGAGACGACGGTTGATGATGACTTGCTTGCATTATTCCCTTTGTTACTCTTATTCATCATCACCACCATCATCATCTTCTTCATTTTCATCGTCCCCTACCTTAGGACTTTTGTTTGAAGATAAAAACACGAGGGCAGCAACGACATCGCTCATCCCTGGCCTTGCGCTGTCATCCTCTTGGAGGCACATTGCTGCAATTGCAAGTGCTTGGTAGAGGCCTTTTGTGGGATAGTTGCCCTCAAGCCTTGGGTCAGCCATTTTGTGGAAGTGAATCTTGTCTTTGAACAATGGTTGTGCCTGCAACAATTATGATCAATCAGATTTGTATGATGTAAGTAGGTTTGTTAACATTTATATAGCCCTAACCAACGGGTCTTCCACCCAACCCTGTTTGGCCCGAGGGCTCGGGCAACTGTTTTTACCTCCAACCTAGTCTGATCTTTAAATTGAGGGTACCTGACTGTAATGAAGGTCAGGATTAGATTGCCCTTTGATCCAACCCCTTGACATTCACTTTAAAATATGAAAATTTTCAAATTTCGAAAGCAAAAAAACCTAGGGAATTTGATCAGGCCTACGTTTATATGATCAATGATACGTTCAAGAGCACAGAGGCAGCATAAAAAATGTATTCAAATGGGCTTTCAGTCTATGAAGTCGGGATATATGAGAAAGTGTGGTTTAGTGATCAAGACATTACCCAAACAACTAGATTCTCCTCCTCGCTCGGTCTGCTTTTGTCAATGACTCTTCTCCCTGAGATGATCTCTAGGAACACGACTCCAAAACTATAGACATCAGACTTAATTGTCAGTTTGCCAGTTGCGGCATACTCAGGGGCACAATAACCATAAGTCCCCATCACCCTGGTAACCACATGGTCCTCGTCTCCTGTGGGTCCTAACTTGGCCAAGCCGAAATCTGAGAGCTTCGAGTTAAAGTTCTCATCCAAGAGTATGTTCGATGCCTTGAAGTCTCGGAAGATCACCGGAGGATTGGCTGTTTCATGCAAGTACTCCAATCCTCTTGCCGCACCCTCAGCTATTTTCATCCTTGTTTGCCAATCCAGAGGTTTTTTGTCAGGTGCTAAATCTACATAAGAAGAATGACAACGTCAGTCATTTATTTGAAAAGGGGAAAATACTGTGTGAGTTACGTTGAACTACCTATGGCTCATGGGAACCCTGGCCCTACATTTATAATGTACAAAATGAAATATACAATTGCAGAATGACTGCCTGTCATACAAATACTACTAATTTTCGTGATTTAGTATTTACCAAGAAGGTGATCCTCTAGCGATCCTTTAGCCATGAACTCATAAACCAAAAGTCTGTGAGGACCTTCCGCACAATAGCCAAATAGATTCACAAGTTGAGGATGGTTAAGGTGGCTCAACATGAAAACCTCTGCAAGGAACTCTTTATTCCCCTGTAAACCATTCCTGTCTAGCTGCTTCACTGCGACAGTCTGAAACCAAAGATATAAGTCACAATTTTTTTCTAGGGTAATTGCTGCTCTTGGCATCATTATAGTCACTAGAATTGCTAGACGTATCACATTGCAAAATGAAAGGCAATTCTAATTACTATGATATATCTTGAGTTGAAAAGGAAGAAAAAGTGGGATTTGGGATAAGATTTTACCTGATTGTTGACGTATCCCTTGTAAACCTTACCAAAACCACCCTCACCGATCAAATTCTCAGTTGAGAAATTCTCAGTTGCCTCACATAGCTCGCTGTATGTAAAAATCCTCGTTTTAACGCTCATCCCAAATTTGGCAATTTGTTCGTTAATGTATCGATGCTTGCTGCTATCTGAAATTGTAAAGAGAACCCAAAGAGCAATTAGCTCATCAAATATTTTCATACGATGAAACAAGACCCGACAAATTGGTCATTTGGATCGTGTCAAATGGGTTGGTTACGTTGGTCATATGGGCATATTCCGGACTACAGTTGGTTCGTTCAATTCGAGAAATGTGTAGTGAACTCATAAAAAAACGTGTTACCTGATTTGAAAGAAATATTGGCAAAGGAGATCTTAGATTTCATCATTAGGAGTTGCTTGATACTAGCTCTCAAAGATGTCCTCAATGACGTCCTTCTACTAGATTTCGCCGATTTACTGGGATGAATGCTTGGCTCAAATTCATTATTGACATTTTTTACGCTCCTAGCATTGTCTTTGTTTTCATCATTCTCGTTGTTGGCTTTGTTTTCAATGTTTTCAAGTTCTTCAATTTCTCCGCAACACGGAAAGCAACTCATTGCTTGCTTTCCTGTTGTTTTCTAGTTACTCGTTTGTGTGTTCGGACCGAACTCCTTCCCTTGTTTTGTTTTCCAAGATCGCCAAAGGAAAGGGGGGGAAAAAAAAACAATGTAAGGGGGGGAAGGAGGGAAGAATCAAAAGGTACGTAGCTTTTTCTGGGTTTCTCAACAAACGGAGAAACTTGCCAAGTACCTCTTGATGTGTTGTTGTTTCCCTCCTCCCCCTTTGCCGTGTGTTTCCTAATCGGCGAAACACACAACATATCACGATACATTTTGGAGAAACAAAAAAAGAAAGAAAATGAAATTTGCCCCAAATTTAGCGGAGTTTTCAGAATTAGAAAATGGAGGCCCTAAAATTCTCTTGGCTGATTTTTCCTACTCAATTCTCTCGTGCGTCCTTTTTCAACGGTTTTTCAAAGAGTTTAGTTTCATTAAGGGATTTGCTCAACTGCTAAAATTGTAAATAAATCTATTCATTTTCAATGCTTCTGTGTTGTCCAACTTTGAGCAACCTTAACTTCTAATGATAGGAAATGAGACTTTTGGATTAAACCATTATCAGATAGACTAAAATGGGTGGGAAGATATATAATTTAGATCGATGCAATTTAGGCCATATTTGACAAAATTAGGTGGCGGATACCGATTCAGGCAGTGGATAGTTGTATAGGTAGCTGATAGTGTTTCTAGTTTAGTTGTTAACGAATAGTTGTTTAGATGAGTGACTGATATAAATGTGTTTGGTACATTTAGCTGTTCAGTTAGCTCATTAATGTAAATTGACATAAAAAGATATGGATAATTTCTAAAGGATATTTTTTGGCAAAAAAATATGAGATGTTGCTTATGGATGCCAAAAGCTAATACGGTTAGCTTTGCAGAAATGCTCCTTAAAACAATGAACGCTATTTGAAATGCTAGTCAAAATACCACATCATCAAATGCTAAAAATTAACTGATTAGTCTATTAATTTCGTCAAAATACGAAATACTACTCAAAACGCTATTGTCAAACGCGACCTTAGGTATGCTCATTTAGAGTTCGGCTATTGTTTGCCTTCGCTTTTGGTTTTCATAATAAGCTTGCTCAAAAAAAAAAAAAATCAAATAAATGTAGGCCACATTAATTTTGAGTTGGTCCACTTTAATTTGATCGAGGTAATTTGAATTCTAGGACTGACAACTGAATTAATTTTACCGACAATTTTTTTATAAGAAATATCACCGAGCATATGAAGATTGGAATTGGTGTTCTAAAGATGGAGGGACTTTCCATATTAATATTTAAAGCATCGAAGTGTTGGCTCAATTAAGAAAGGGAAATAATTCCCATATCGTCTAGTAGCATTCTTCACTACAATTAATACATTCAGTTTAATGGCTCCAAGGATTTTAATTCGATTTAATTACTAAAATGAACAACAAGATTAATTGAAGCTTTTGCTCAACAGTAGCACGGTAGCACCCCGCCAAAAAAAAAAAGAAAAGACAATTGCTGAACAAATTAGGAGTGCAGAGTTTCCATAATGGTGGTTGTCTTTGTGGGGGTGAACTTAGTCCATCTTTGGACAAGAATAATAATGTCGAAGTCGTGGATTAGCAATAGAGGTGGCAATTGGGTCAATCGGGTCGCATTTGGGTTACTCTCTTGTAACCATGTAGGTGATTTTTTTGTTCTTTTAAAAAAAATTGGGTAGCGCAACAAATTACCCACAAGTAACGACTCACTAATTTCCATGCTATTCATTGTAATCCCTTTTCTAGTAAAACTAGAATTGTTATCATACAAATAAGATTCGTAAATATTACTCTTTTCATCTCGTAGTCATTGTCAAAATTATGATTTTTATGATTTTATATCACTTTCAAAATGTTATTCCTAAAAATTATCTAGTATTTTGATTAGTTGAAAATCTTTCTCGACTATACATTATTAAGAAAAGATATTTAATTCTTATTTTCTTGTGCTTTAACATTGGAGAATAATTTTAGAACAGAGGAAGTATAAAATAAATGAAATCAGGCAATAAAAGGGGATCGTCAGAAAGGTCAAAAAAATTGTACTATAGCACATAAAACTGTCCCACATAATAATCGTACAAAAATACAAAAAAAAAAAAAAAAGGCCAGCCCATTTTCTAATGGGACAAGAGTTGACTGGGTTCCAATGTTTAGCTGTCTGATTGTCCCTAGTCAAGTAGCCTATCAATTATCATCTTAACGTTGTCTTGCAAAAATTAGCTATTGTTCACATCTTCCATGTTGCTAATTCCTTTTATTTATTTATTTATAAAAGGGTTCCATGTCACGTAAAATCTCTCCCTTGTCATAATTTTATTTTACTTTGATTTTTTAAAATAAGATCATGCCATATCTTGGATATGAGAGGTTTAAAAACGTAGGACAAAAGGGGTAACAAAATAAGCCCTACAATATGGAAAGGGCAAACCTTTTATTTTGTGGAATTTGAACCCCCAACATTTTCTATATATTGAAGAGGGGAGTTTTTGTTACTTCTTCAAATTGTAATAGTCTTTGTTGTTCATCTTAACTAGATTGACTTGGTTAGGATCCAAAAACTGAGTTGTATGCATTAGGCAGATACTTAATCAAGAACCCAAAAGATGTTGACTTGGTCAGGATCCAAAAATGGCATTGTTCGTCCCAAATTGAAGTAAGCTGACTTTGTATTTTTCTTTCAAGACAGCTTAACTAAAAAGTTTAAACTAGTAGTCATGGAAGACCCAGGAGGCCAGAAACTAAACCAATAGTAATTAAAGAGTTAGGAAACGTTTCTATACTTCAACACACTCCCCTTTGTAAATGTCATTTGTAAAGGCTATCTTTTGCATAATAATACAGTATTTAGGGCATTTGATATCAAAATTCGAGGCTACTTACTATAAAAGCATTGTGCTAAGGCCCTATTCTTTTCGTTGGTGAATTTAAATTTATCAACCTCAACCAACTTCAACTCATATCAACTAACTTCAACCCACTTCACGAACTTCAATAAAAATATCGACTTCTATCCATTTTAAGCTACTTCAACCAATTTCAACCCACTTCCCACTATTTTAACCAACTTCTACCCATCATACAAAAAAACACTTCAATCTACTTCAACCAACTTTAACATATTTTAATCTACTTCAACAAAAAAATATTCACTTCAACCTACTTCAATCCACTTCCACCAATCTCAACCAAATTCACCCATTTACCAACTCATATTTTCTAACGAAAAGAATAGGCTCTATGTTCAAGAATCAATTAAATTAAAAATGTAAACTAATGGTAGTAGACTCTAAAAAGATTTCAATGCTTTAAGAGGACTAAACTACAAACATCAATCGATCTAAAATTCAAGGCAAGCAAATAATGAGTCAAACTTGAATACAAATTGAACTAAAGCCCATTATCTTGAATACAGTGGGGTTTGAAGTCTAATTTGTCTTATGCCTTCAAAAAGTAATCAAGGTTCAAAGACTTGATGAAGGATTCAGTGGTGGCAATTGTAGAGGCGAGGTCTTACACACCACACCTTGGCCCAAGCACATAAGGTAAAAGAGTGCATTTTACCCCTATATGCTTGAGATTTCCAAGAGAAGCTCTTGGAACTTCTTGACATACTTTCGAATGTGATCCTTCTTGTGTACGAGGAGTTGTAGCTTGATCCTTGCCTTATTCTCGGCATCCTTGGGATAGAATTGCTTCTTGAACTCCCCCTTGAACTCATTCCAAGAATTGAGATCAAATCCTTCCTTGATGCTATCACATTGCATTTGTGATGCCACCAAAAAAAGGCTATTTCTTTATGAGAGAGAGAAGCATTGGTCACCTTTCGAGAATCCTCCCCAATGCTCACTGCCCCGAAGTAGGCCTCAAGTCCCCATAGGAAGTTATAAATTTCCCTTGCACTCCTTTCTCCGTGGAAGGTAGGAGGGTGGGCAGCATTCACCTTCGGAGTGGTGGACTCTTGGACAGATCCACCATTGCCCACTGCGGCCATGCACACCTTGATTTGAGCTTCAAGAGCCTCGACCCTTGCTCGCCTTGTAGGCCTCAATTTCGGCCTTCAAGCTTGGAATTTACCATCCTTAATTAATGACCTCCGATGTTCGAAGGGCTTGGATCTCCTTGTTGAAGTCAGCCACTACGGAGTTCACCACCGCATCTTCCTACGAAGCTCTTCCATATCTGCCTTGGACTCGAGCTCCTCAAGGCATTTGTCCATGTTGTCGACCCTACCTGTTAGGGTGGGCATGGAGGTGTTGATCTCCGCTAGCCTTTCCTCTACAAAGGCCACCCATCCTTGTTCTTATCCTTATTTTTCTTGTCACCTTGTTGAGGGCTGCCGGCTTCGGTCATACTTAAAGCCATGATGATCTCCCTAACCGGGCTTAGATAACAACTGTCACAGGTTGATTATTCACAAAAATTTTAAACCGTGTGGCGCTAGCAAATTTGCTTGAAGCCCTTAATTAGTTTGCTAGTAAGCCTTTAGTGCTTGACTTAGACTTGAGAAACACTCACACACCCAAGGAAACTCAGTAAAGAGGGTAGAAAAAAAGAAGTTTGGGAGAATGCCTTGTATTTTATTGCACTTGGAATGCTTGGGGCACAAATGAACCCCCTTGGGGATATATATACACACATACACACACACATATCCACCTCCTCAGTGGACGATAGAAATTGATTTGATCCAATACTTATTATTGTATATGTAGAATATTCTATACAAATATCTGACATGCTTCAAGTGCAGAACTTTATAAAACAATCTAAAGAAATCTAGAGAAATTTGGGACATTCTGCAACAATTCGTAACGCTTGCTTTAATAAAACTGCATCACTTTGCCGACCCAAAAAAAAAAAAAAAAACAGCCTTATTTTTCCATAGAGAAGGAAAATGGGTCTACTTCACCGCTTGATCCTTGCAGCTTCCTGCTGCCGAACCGTTTCCTCTTCCAGTTCCATTGACATTATAAAATGCCCCAGACTTTGGGACCGCTCTGATGAATACGTTTCGTTCTCCAGATAAACAGGAGCCCATTTAATTAGTTCAGTAGATCGTAGATATCTTAGTCCAAAGCTCTAGAAACGACAGACGTTGCTGGACAAGTTCGTCATTACTTCCGGACCCGAGAAACGTTTCGGCCTCCAGAACAATAACGTTTCTGTGTTCGTAAATGGTAATGGTGGCTGCGATGAGACTTCCGAGTCTATCACATCTTATCTTGCTTTAATTTTGGCAAGAGGTGTGTTCTGCAGCTCTAAAAGAAGACCCACATTTACCGTTACAAGCAAAAAAGAACAAGTACAGCATCGATCACACTTAACTAATCCATCATTAGTGTTGGGTATTCTCTCCAATTTGGAGGACACCAACCATAACAATAATTTTAATTGAAAAAAAAAAAGAATTGAAGAAGGAGGGATAGACTTTGAGGGATGGAGCAAGATTTCAAGCCAATAACAAAATCAAGATTTTTTTAGTAAAATCTTGAATTTGTGGTGCCTTCATTTAATGAGTAGAAAAATGAAGGTGAATGGTAACCTACTAGTCGCATAGGTGGCCATATGCTTTTGACTATGGTGTATATATGTGTTAAACAAGCTTCTACAAATAGCTCGTAAATTCTCAAGGTGCAAACAAACAAGATTGAGCAAGTTCAAAACAACTCATAGGGAGTAAGTGCTTGAAGTGAATTGTGTACAAACCACAAGGGGGTGTGAGGGAGTGTACCAAAAATATATCCTATTGAATTTATTAACCAGTGTAGTGTAATCAATTCTTTAGGTGAGAAAGTGAGAGGATTTATAACATTTCCTTTCAAAAGTTGCATTGTATTGTTACAAAATCATCCTGGTGGATATTATCCTGCTCAAATTTGGATCGTGGATGCAGGTCTATTGAGAGACTAAACCACGTAAAAATTCTCATATTATTTTTCTATTTTTCCAGCATTATTTATATGTTGGCCCTTCATCGTTTCCCAATAGTGATATTAGAGCGGGTTTGAGACCCTATGGTGAGACTGTGTGCAAGCTGTGGTGATCACTGGAAATATACCAAAATTTTAAATCCCGTTGTTTGATGGGAAAACAAATTTTACATTATTACAAAGCACCATTTAGGACGTTTTGGTGAGCCAAGGTCTTGATTTGGCTTTGGAAGATGAGAAGCCTCCTACGGTGGATGCCAATGCATGGGGTAGAATGCAAAACAAGGAAGTAAGCATAATTCAGTTGGCTCTTACTCTCGAGATCAAGTACAATGTGTTGAAAGAGACAACACCAAAAGTCTTGTGGACGAAACTCAAGAGCATTTATGCGTCAAAGTCGCTAACCAACCGACTTAATTTGTTTAAAGATGTAGTTATATTCGTTGAAAATGGAAGAAGGTGGCAACCTCCATGATTACATTAATGCATTCGATCAGCTAGTATGCCAACTCATGAATGCTAATGACAAGATTGAAGATGAAGAGCAAGCATTGCTATTGTTAGCCTCATTACTGAAATCTTACAAGCCAACTCTGCAGACAATACTTGTTGGGAAAACCACACTGAAATTAGATGAGGTGACAATGGTTCTGCGGGAGAATGAAAAACTACAAAGGAATGAGCATTCTCAAAGAGGAGATCAGGTAATAGTTATGGCATCCTTAGAGAGAGGTAGGAGTCAGTCTAAGAGAAGAGGTGGTCCCAGAGAAAGGTCACAATATTGGCCGAAAGATATGAGTAACGTAGAGTATTACTATTGTGGAGAGAAGGGCCACGTTCAAGATCGATGTCCTAAGTTGAAGGAGGACTTAACAAACTTAAAGAAATTACAAGAGAAAATAAGAGGCAAAGCTAAGTTGGAGGATGAGGATGACTCGGATGCAAATGTGATTGACAGGGGAGATGTATTGTTAGCTAAAAGTGCCCAAGAGAATGTTTATGACTCTATTGAGGGTCAAAATTCTTAGGTGTTGGATTCAGCTGCATCCATGCATATTTTGATGAACAAGAGCTCCTTTGGCAACTTGCACTCACATGGTAATTATGGCTATATCACTGTAGGTAACAATGAGAAATTGAAAGTTGAAGGTGTTAGAAGTGTGCGCTTGAAACTCCAAATTGATGTAGTGAGAACATTTCATGATGTAAAGAATGTGCTTAGCGCTAGTGTCAACTTAATTTCATTGGAAGAGTTGACATCACATAGGTACAAATATGTTGGAGTTCGTAAATGGTGCAAAGTGCATAAAGGTAACTAACTAATTCTCCAATGGGAGAAAGACAAGAAAAATATATGCTGCTTGATTAGTTGTTCGGTGTTGGGAACTACCAATGATAGTAAGTGGTTTGAGAAGAGGAAACAGTTTGATTTTCGAATGCCATTGAAGTATTTAGAAATCAGTCCAAGATTTTGGTGGTGCCCCCCAAATAGTTGGGAAGGGGGAGATTTGTTGGGCATTCCCTCCAATTTGGAGGACACCAACACTAATAATAATTTTTAATTGAAAAAAAAATGGAAGAAAGACGGATAGACTTTGAGGGATGGAGCAAGACTTCAAGCCAATAACAAAATCAAGATTTTGTTGGTAAAATCTTGAGTAAAATCTTGAGTTTGTAGTGCCTTCATTAAATTAGGAGTAGAAAAAAGAAGGTGAATGGTAGGCTACTAGTAGCATAGGTGGCTACATGCTTTTGACTATGGTGTACACATGTGTTAAACCAGCTTCTACAAATAGTTTGTAAATTCTCAAGGTGCATGCAAGTAAGATTGAGTAAGCTCAAAATAACTCAAAGGGAGTAAGAGCTTGAAGTGAGGTGTGTACAAACCACAAAGAGTGTGGGGAGTGTACCAAAAATATACCCTATTGAGCTGATTAACCAGTGTGGTGTAATCAATTCTTTAGGTGAAAGAGTGAGAGAGTTTGTAACTTTTCCTTTCAAAAGTTGCATTGTATTGTTACAATATTATCATAATGGATATTATCCTACTCAAATCAGGATCGTAGACATAGGTCTATTGAGAGACTGAACGATGTAAAAATTCTCGTGTTATTTTTCTATTTTTTCAGCATTATTTATCTATGGGCCCTTCATCATTTCCCAACATTAGATCTATGAAGAAGGGGGTAATCCAGATGAAGAGAATTGTGGTGGGAAAAGAATCTAAGAGTTGTTGCCCTTCTGGTCAATCTTGCCAGTACGTCGAAAGTTCATTTTCATTTCCATGGATTTTCTCTCTTATATGATAGTTGATTTATATGCTTACTTGATTACAATTTCTTAATTAGTATGATTCATTGCTTGTTTATCCTTCCCTTTTAATTTGAATGGTAAAGGGTTAATTTAATCAGACTCAAAAGACTCACAAGTCGAAGCCTAGATGACTACTATGTCAAGCCACGACATAAAGCCTGAGTGACTTTCAAGTCAAGGCTCGGTCAAAAGCCCAAATGATTCTGAAGTCGAAGCCCAAAACACTACCAGGTCAAATCACGACCTAAAGCCCGGTCGAAACCAAGTCAAAATCAAAGTCAAAATCAAAGGTCAACGCTTTACGTCGACTACCAAGTCAAAGGTTAAGGCCTAAATCAACTCCCAAGTCAAATGTCAAACGACTTTCAAGTCAACATCCGGTTAAAACTCGAGGCGAATTGACGCCCGGCCCAAATCCAAGAGACTCCCAAGTCAAAGTCAAAGTGAAAGCAAATGACTTCTGCGTCAAAGCGATCCAAGATGATGCCCGTTTGAAGGCCCAAAACCCAAGTCCAAGCCCATCTTGACTATCAACGGGAAAGGCGAAGTTTTCCTATAAATAGGCCCCTACCCTCTTTGATTTAAAGGTTGGAAAAGTTTAAGAATCTATCCAACACTCAAACACTCTCTATTTTAAGGAAGACAACAAGCACATCGAGTGCATGCCGTCCTCCCCTGAAGATCAAAGGCTAGCCTTAATTGAGATCAAGCCTTCAAGGCCCTTTCTCAACCTAAAGTTCATTCAAATTCAACAAGGAGATTGAAGTAGAGGTTAGAAAATTTGAAGAATCCATCCAAAGCTCAAATACTCTCTCTTTGAAGGAAGACAACGAGCACATCGAGCGCGTGCTGTCCTCCCTTGAAGATCAAAGACTTGCCTTGATTGAGATCAAGCCTTCAAGGCCCTCTCTCAAGCTAAAGCTCATTCAAATTCAACAAGGAGATTGAATCAGAGGATCATACTTATTGTATTCAATACAGAGTGTACACACACATTCAAATTAATACAAAGATTTAATCTTGTATCCAAATTCCTGTCTAATTCATTTTAGACTTGAAATTTGTGTTTGCACTAATACGTACTAAACTTTGATAATGAACTCCATCTGCACAAGTACAAATTTAATTTTGTTGGAGTGCAAATTATAAGGGTGAGAAGCAGAAAGAAGAGAAGAGTATTTCAACATCAAAGCAAGTGATGAAGACTGAAGGGGCATGCTGTGAGTGTGGGGAAGGGTATGCTTGCAGTATCACCAAAACTAACGGCTCTGACGCTGGTGAAGCACTCCTTGAGTGTGGAAATGGTTCTAAATGTGAGATTCCTGGCTCGCATGGAATTGTTATTTTGAAAGATGCCTAAGAAGTTGGACCTACATATTCACTGGGGGAGTGTAGCATGAGTATTACATATGTCATGTCGTTGAGTCCTTTCTAGCAGTATGTTTTGGCTGCATTTTAGTTTGTTTTCAGTGCTCGTATCCGTCAGATGAGTGGTAACTAGTAACTATTGATGGTGTAATGTAATATATGTAATGTTTGTGGATGTCCTGTTGCACTCTCCATAGTTTGGCTTCTCAACATCAAAGTAGGCGTCATTTTGTACTTTGGAATCTTGTTAATGCTATTGCATAGTATCACTATTTTCTTCCTTTTTGAAGAGAGTACTAGTATAATTTTGTTGCGGTCCTTGTTTTTTAAGTGTCTTATCTTGGACTAAATTAGCATTATGTATTTGTTTAAAATATTCAAATTTTCAAGAGTTATGATAAGTTAACAATTGTGAACTTTTAGTGTTCATCGACTAAGTTAGAGTACAAATAACACCCTAATTGGTTCAGCCTTATCTGCGAAAACGTATGGTAGGCTCAATTGTATAGTTATGAAAAATTATGGTTAAAAAGGTGAAATTTCACAATTTATAAGTGGTATTACTCTTTTACTATTCAATTACACTATCTTTTTTCAATTTCGTTGGGAATATCATGTATGAATGAAGAGTCCAGTGAGAGTTTGAAGAGAAGAACCATGTCATATAAGTCAAATGAGTTGCTCCTCCTATTATCTGTTAGTTCTAAAATGAAATCTCACTTGTTTTTGCTCTTATGGGCCTTGGTTGAAGTAGATCATTCCTTAGATCTCCCTAACATATTTAATACATGATATTATAATTTAATACATGATAACAAATATAGTTATACTGAGTTATCTCTAGAAGTCTGTATTGTCTGCATTTGTTGGTGTCATTTTGTTGGTATTATTTCTAGAGTTCGGTTTCTCAAAACATTACAAAATTGCATTGGAATTTTGACAGACATTTTGAGGGAAAGTCGGTCCATCAAAAATTTTGACAGAAAGGCAGGTCATGTGGATTTCGATACAATTTTTGACAAACTATTTTGAGGGAAAGTTGATCCATCAAAAAGTTTGCCCAAAATCAATGATTTTGACGATGTGTTAGGCCAGGCGGATCTTGATGTAATCTTTGATTGAGTATTTTGATGGAAATTTATCCGTCAAAAATTTTGACGAAAAATCAAAGAATTTGATGGAAATTATGACGAAAAATCAAGGATTTTGACAGGCCCATCACAACTAACAACCGTTAAAAAAAAATGGAAAACTTTACATTATTTTATATTTTTGAATATAGTTAAGTTATTTTCATAACTTAGTAGCTTCTAAATTTAGTAATAATAGTATACATGGGTTAATATCTTTGCACTTTTTTTTTTTATAAAGGTTAATATCTTGGTGAGTTCTTCAACATTTCATAATCTAACTCAGTATATAAGAATTTATATTATTATATTCTTTTTGGTTTATTCTAACTATTTGGTGTTCAAATCTCTAAACTAGGCTTTATTTTCCAAATTCAGTTTTGATGGACATCCTGCTTATTTTTTAAACTTAACTATGGCATCAAATCATGCACTATGAATCTTCCCCCCTCCCAAAAAAAATGTGTAAATTAGTGTAGCTGGACCTTTTGGGGGGGGGGAGGGAGGGGGGAGAACTTGAATTGATGTAATTAATGAATAATTACATAACCTTCTATATGTTCACAAATACTAAATGTTTATTATGAGGCCTAATTAGTTAGTATGATAATAAATGTATCCATAATTTTAGTTCTTCCTATGCTTTTCTCACATATTTTACAAATGTAATGTACAATAAATTTCCATAAGGAAAATCCGGTAGGCACTAATTTGCTTTCCTAAGGTTCACAAATACAAATGTAATGTACATAAAATGATATAGATAATTTCCAAAGATAAAATTTCCAAAGGGTAATTTTTGGTAAAAAATATGAAACGCTACTTTTGAATGTAAAACGTTAATACTATTAGCTTTTCAAAAACGCTATTTAAAATGCTAAACGCTACTTGAAATGCCAGTCAAAATACTACGTTACTGAACACTAAAAGTTACGTGATGAGTGTATTGACTTAGTCAAAACGTCAAACGCTATCCAAAACGCTGTTGCCGAACACGCCCTTAGTGTACAACAAAAAATTGTTCAGTAAACTATAGTTTGACTTTTAGTGTACATCAGAAAACTTGCTTTTAGTAGTATTATATATTTTCATATTATTTTTAATTTTTGTTGCAATTTTCTTTTTAATTTTTTTGCAATATTTACTCGGTTTCTTAACGTATTTTATTAACCTAGGTCTAGTTCATGCGTAAAATTTTTAATGCAGAATAGAACATTTTTTTGTGAACGGTATGATTTGTTTTGTGATAAAAAATTTCAGTAACTTTTTAGTGAAAAATATGTTGATTTTTAGTGAATAATATATTAATTTTTAATGGATAATAGCCTATTTTGATGGAATTGGAATAACTTATGGAGTTTGATATTGTAAGGCTCAAGATTTTAAATTATACTTTTTTCATGATCAAAGTTTATCAAATGCATACATCCATATTCATTTGTATACTACTTTAGTGTAAATATAATATTGTTTAGTGTACAATAGAACGGTATTTTAGTGTATAATAGAACAATAGTTAGTGTATGATAGAACAATATCTAGTGTATAATAGAATATTGTTTAGAGAACTATTATCTTACTTTTGGTGTACATTAGAATACTACTTAGTATAAATTCTCAATTTTCATAGCTAGACAACTAAGCTATTTTTATTCATCATTAGAACGCTTTTTAGTGAACAATAAAATACTATTCAGTAAACAATTAATCACCGTTTGATAAACAATATACTCTTTTCCTTAAAATGATGATATTAGTTTTGTAGACAACTGATTATTGAAAATCTGTATGACCATTTATTCACGTTTAAATAAAACCAACAAGTAATTTTGGTCATTAAAAATACAAACTAAAATAATAAATAATCATTTACTGAAAATTAGAATAATTTTGTACTAACACTAAAATATGCAAATTCGATAAACATTAGAATAATTTTAATGAATATCTAATTTTGATTTAATGAACATTAGAATAACTTTTATTATGTAAATCAAATTTGAGAAATGGAATTTTTTTTTTAACAAAAAAAGAAACACTAAGCAAAACGTTGCCAACAGAAAAAAAAATTTTTTTTAAAAAAGGAGGAGAGGGAAATGGTGATTAAGAAAATATTCAAAAGCATACATTGTATATCTGCGTGTTTGAATCCATGACCTTCAAGCTCAACTGATGCTTCCTTGCTAACACTCCACACCCGCAACATTGCCAACGTTCCGTGCTTGGCCGACGTGTTTTAGGGTGATTGCTTGGACTTGGCCCGCAAGCGTGTACAATATTTGTTTTATCATCCATAATTAATCTTCCAGTTCAAAAGTTAGGGGTGTTTAGTTATTGATTTTTTTAATTGACTTTTTGATACAAAATAACTTCTTAGGGGCTTTTGACTGTTTTGACATGGTCAAAAAAGCCAATTTAATGTTTGACAAACAACTTTATGTAATAGTTGTCGTAGTCCATAACTGTTGTAGCCCAAAAAGTCAATTTACAAAAAGCTAACGTAAGTAACTTTTTGTAAATGGATGTTTGTATAAATGATAAGAATGTCCAATACTTTATTAAAGTTACAAGACATGTC
>JAKOGI010000010.1:2315000-2430000 GCA_029747015.1 Carnegiea gigantea | reverse complement strand
TAAAAGGAGGTTTGGAGGGTTAGCCAAAAACACACACGTACCAAGACACATCAATTACACTCTCCTTCCCCTCCCCACGGTTGCCCTACCATCGCTGCCAAACATTCGGTTTGGGACGTGGACATCTCTAAGGCGACTCTGGTAGCCGCCTTCTCATCGCTGATTCGGGGACTATTCGTGACAGTCGTTTCCGCATTCAGGTCAGTCTTAGTTTATTTAACAGTGGTATCAGAGTTAGAACTCTTCGAATTAGTCCCGATTAATAGGTTAATAATCTGATTTGTTAAAGCATGCTCGTTCATATGATTAATTGCCTAATTTTCATAATTGTGCAAATTCATAGCATGCTTCTGTGTCTGCGTCCAGAATCAAGAACAAATTGAGTTTTAATAAATCAGATTCCTGAATATTTATGCCTTTGTGAAATCTGTGTGCCTGGTAGATTCGATATTACCAAAAGTATCGATTTTTGGACTTACAATCAATGGTTCAAACTGATTATGCAATCCTACTTGGTTAATAGCATGTTTTTACGATAACAATGCCCTAAATCGACTAAAAGATTGAAATTTTTAGTCAAGGAACTTCATAGATGTTCTGTTTCTATGCCCTGAACTTTATTTTTATGACTGATGATATGTTCATCATGAATTGCTTAAAATTATGCATGACTCATGAATCCCAAATATTAGACAAAATTCGTGCTCAAAGGTTTATACATTGAAACTTTTTTTGTTTTAAGAATGTGAATATGCCCAAATTGATTATTTTACAAGTATGACCTTTTATGCGTTTTTTTAATGGGATTATATGTTACCCATGCATAGATCATATGTAAAAAATATGATGGTTAGTTGATGATCGATATTAGACATTCAAATCAAGATTCTGAGCTCAATAATAACATGTCGATTTCATAAATAATACTCGTCTCTGTGTGCAACATCATCCATGAATTCTTGATATGTTTATGATGTATGCAAGTGCCAAATTAAACTGAGATAGTTGTTAGAAGGCCAGACTCAAACCCAAAACCGTAACCCTAGCCCCCTTGCCTAGTTCTCGACCTCGGCTCAGATTAAAAAGAAAAAAGGGGGTAGAAAACAGAAATAAGTGAGCCGAACCATACCCATCAGACAAACACCGTGGAGGGGTGGCGCGCGACCGTCACGCGCCGTCGACGAAGGTCGTTTCACGATCTTCTTCCTCCCAAAGCCCCTCCTCATCGCCAATCTACGCAATCTTGAGAAAACGGAGCCGAAAAACACCATTTCAAGAGGCGCATGAGACCACGCGCCACCGCCTCAGTGGCATGTCTGGCGCGTGGACGTCTTCCTTAGGCTCAGATTAGGCCGATCTACACCATGGTACCCTCGGTTCTCACCCCATTAGCGTAGATCAAGGCTCATGGGGGTCAGCGGTGGTTTTTGGCATCACTTGGGTGTTTTTTTTTTTAGAAAACCCAGAACGGCGGCGGCAGCTGCCGTGCTCGTGGTGTCGAGGAAGGAGCTTAGTGCCCTATTTCCATGGCCATGACATTGGGAGAGCCAGAGAGATAGAGATGGGCAGAGAGGTCGAAGAGAGTGGAGAGAGAATTCGAAGGCAGGCAGAGGAACACCAAGAAGCAGAGAGAGAGAGAGACTCAGATTAGCATTAGGGTTTGGGGGGTAAGTGAGTTCACTCACTTATAAAAGGCGACCCTCCCCTCGGTTTTCAGGCCGGGTTTTTTTTTTTTTTTTTGGTCGCTTGATTTTTTGTTTTTGGACCCTTTTTTTGAGGCCTTTTTTTGGTTTTGGCTCAGAAATATTTGCTTGGCCCAAAAAACGAGGTCCCGTTTCTTATTTGTTTGACCCAAAATGTTTGGACCGTTTTGTTTGGGGACGATTTTGATTCAGTTTGGAATATAGAATATCTACTCCCATGCTCATATAAATTTGTTTTATATGTTAGAAATGGCCATTATTTTTATTACAAGTTGTATTTTTCGCCCTTATTCTCATATTATCATTGGTTATGGTATGATATTTTGAGGTTGATTATATAACTTTGTGTTATATATATTAAAACAAAAATGAAGTTGTGTTAAATGAATTAGTTTCATAAACATTAACTGAATATATATTTACGCAATTAAAAGTGAATATCTTCGTGATATTCACTGGATTAAAATGTTAATTAGTTTAACAAAACCCTTAAGGAAACTCAATGAAGATAAGTTAATAATTAAATTAGAGGAACTCCAAAGTTCATAACTATACGTGATGATTATGAGTTTAGCGAAATTTTCGAATGTATATTATGAATGATGGGGTCTTCTTGATAATTTAATTATTAAAACAACATGTCTAACAAATAAGTATATACTTTCAGATATGGTAGCTAGAAACATGATAGGTTGTATGCAATCTGATGACAAACTGGATGGTTCGAACTACGATGTCTGGTATCTAAAAGTCCAGTTCTATTTAAATAATGATGACATGGTAGACCTCTTGACCACCTCCATGGCTCCTCCGGCTGAAAAAGATGCATAAGGTAGTGATATTACTGTAACTGAGCAGTACAAAGAAAACCTAAAAGCATACCGAGTATGGTTTAAATACGATCGTTCTGCATGCTACACTATGCTGTTTTGCATGCGGGACGATCTCCTGGGTGAGTTTGAATACTTCCACAATGCTAAGGACATGTGGACACAGCTTAAGGTTAGGTTTGGGCAGACATCTGCTACAAGGTTGCGTACCTTGCAGCTAAAATGGATGCAATATGCTATTGACTCCAGTCGTAGTATCTCCGAACACTTTCGAATTATGAGTGCTATAGTTCGAGACCTTAAGGCTGCAGGGCAAGAGGTTTCTGAGGAAGAACAAGTCCTAAATGTGATTAGGGCTCTTCCCAATGATAATGAACATTGGAAGAGTCTTAAAGTATTCACGACACACAGTGAGCACATCAAGACTTTCGAGACAATCTCCAAACACCTCAAAATTGAGGAAGAGCATTTAAAGTTATATACGCCTCCTAGTGTGATATTCGTTACCAAAGGATCGGGGCCCAAGGGCAGGAAACCTTACTGTGGTAAGAAACCTAAGAAGGGCCCCCGTCCTCCTCAGAACTCTCGCTCCAATGCTGGTGCTGTCAAGAAGCATAAGGCTAAGGGTAATGGAGCTAAAAATATGGCACGTGTGAAGTGCTATAATTACAGAAAGAAGGGCCATTTCGCTCGGGATTGTCCTGAGCCAGCCAAGGTATCTACTTCCACTAAAACTCCTGAATTATATGTTTGTTCCCATGCATCCGTTGCTAACTCTCTTCCTCAATGGATTGTAGACACGGGAGCAACAATGCACATAGTTCAGGATAGGGCTGGATTCATGGACTTCCATCGCTACCTGGTGGGTTCACAGACTGTCGTGCTGGGGAACGGCAGTGAAGAAGATGTCCTTGGAGTAGGAACACACCAGTTCAAACTCCACGGAGGAAACAAGCTGCTTTTTTATGACGCCCTCTGTGCACCTGGGGTGCGATGCTCCTTAGTTTCTTATGTTTCTTTAGTAAGATTAGGTTTTACTTTTGGTTTTCGTCTAGACGATCTAGATTTGTTCTATAATGGCAATTTGTTTGGCCAAACAACTTTGAAAGGAGATTTCATTGTTTTGGATTTGGATGATAACTATAATAATATATCCTCTACTTACATTTCATATTTTGACTCTAATTCTGAATCTATTAAGTGGCATGCTAGACTTGGCCATGTGGGCCAAGAAAGGATAAATAGGCTAGCTAAAGAAGGTCTCCTAAACCGACTCACTAGGATTAAGTTGCCTAGGTGTCAGTCATGTTTAGCTGGAAAGGCAACAATGAAGTCTTTCGGTAAGGCCTCGAGAGCATCTAATCCCTTAGAATTAATCCATTTAGACATATGCGGATCATGACAAGGGGCTATCTATTTCATTCCTCTCATAGACGAGTATTCACGATATGGGTATGTGTACCTATTATCTCATCGCTACGAGGCACTTAATATGTTCAAACGCTTCGTAGTGGAAGTAGAGACTCAATTAGAACGTAGGGTTAAGATCCTTCGAACTGATCGAGGTCATGACGACCTCTCTTATATGTTCACGGAGTTCCGTGAGAAAAAAGGTATACAAAGACAGTTAATGATTCCACGTACCCCACAACAGAACGGTGTTGCGGAACGTAGGAATCGTATATTGCTTGATATGGTCAGGTTAATGATGGCACATGCTAACTTCCCAATCAGTTTTTGGGAGGATGCGCTGCTTACGGCAGGCTACATCCTCAACCATGTGCCGAACAAGAGTGTACCTGCCGCACTATATAAGTTATGGTTTGGTAAGAAGCCATCCTTAGACCATTTACGCCCATGGGGTTCGACCGGTTATGTGCATAATCCAACCCATAAATATGAAAAACTTGGTCCAAGAGCCACCAAAATTGTGTTCATTAAGTACCCTGCACAATCGAAAGGATATGTGATGTACGAGGAACACCCAAATGGTGGCATGATAGAAATAGATTCCCGCAATGTCGATTTTCTCGAGAATGAGTTCCCGACCATTGGTGAAGTCAAGAAGGATCTCGAACTGTTTGAGTTACAGCAAAATATCCAGCCATCATTCGATGAGGGGGAGAATTTGAATTCTAACCAAGTCACCGAAGATGGTATGCCTCCCATACGCGAGGGGAATAGGGGAGACTTGCTTGCCCAAGAGAATGAGATTCGTGTACATAAGGAAAGTCAACCAATGAGTGAGGTCCATCCTCAATCTCCAGTTTCTAAACATGTAGTTAGTCCATATATTCAGGATCCCACGCCCCAGAGGGATAGTGGGAGCAACTCTCCACACGCTCAGGGTCCCACACCTCTTAGAGAAAGGAGGAGGGATGCCTCACCCAGGCAGTCAAACAATGAAGGCCCCAGGCTCTGAAGAAGTGAGCATAGAAGAATTCCTCGATGATATTTCCAAATCGAAGAGGAAATATTCCTATGCACTTCCTTGGAAGTTGAGGAGCCTACCTCTTATTAAGTGGTAATTGACTCACCAAACCACAAAGAGTGGATGGATGCCATGAGGGATGAGATGAACTCGATGGCAAGAAACAAGGCTTGGGAACTTGTTGATCTTCCACCCCAGCGTAAGTCTATTGGAAACAAGTGGATTTTCAAGATAAAACGTCGGGCAAATAGTTCGATCGATAAGTCCAAAGCCCGTTTAGTGGCGAAAGGGTTTACACAGATTGAGGGTGTACACTATGAAGAGACATTCTCTCATGTGGTAAGATTTACCTCTATTCGCCTACTCCTAGCCATGGTTGGCCATTTGGACTTAGAGTTGTTTTAAATGGACGTAAGACTGCCTTCCTTAATGGTAGCCTTGAGGAAGAGATCTATATGGACGAACCCATTGGTTTTGTGTCAAATAGGTAAGAGGACAAGGTGTGTCGTCTTAAAAGGTCCCTATACGGTTTTAAGCAGTCTTTCAGATCTTGGTACTTAAGATTCCATGAAACTATAACTTCGTTTGGCTTATTCATGGTTTCGGAAGACTATTGTGTGTATGTCAAAAGATCAATCAGGGGGATTATGTTCCTTATCGTGTATGTTGATGACATACTGCTAGTTGGGAATAATTTGGAGATGATCGAAGCCACTAAAAAGTGGTTGTCCTCTATTTTTGAGATGAAGGGTATCGGTGAAGCTAGGTATGTCCTAGGCATAGAAATAATAAGGAATCGTCCTAAGAAACTTTCAGGTATGAGCCAGGAGGCATATATCAAAAAGGTCTTAGAACGATTCCACATGCATTATTCCAAACCCGTAGATAATCCAGTTGAAAAGGGTTTAACCTTGAGCCTCAACTAATGCCCAAAAACAGACAAAGAAAAAGAGGCCATGAGCAATGTCCCCTACGCTAGTGCCGTAGGAAGCTTAATGTACGCCATGTTATGTATACGGCCGGACATTTGCTTTGCGGTTGGTTTGGTAAGTCGTTACCAAAGCAACCTAAGACAAGCTCATTGGTAAGCTGTCAAGAGAATCATGCGCTACCTTCGTGGTACAAGCGACTTGGTCCTATCCTATCAAGGTGGGGACCTTAAGTTGAGAGGATACTCAGATGCCGATTGGGTTGGTGACTGGATGAGTCTAGGTCAATCTCAGGATATGTGTTCACCCTAGGGGGGAGTCATATCATGGTGCAGTAAGAAGCAAAATTATATAACTCTGTCGACCATGGAGGCAGAGTATGTCGCATGTAGCCTAGCCACACAAGAGGCAATGTGGCTTAGGAGTTTCCTCCAGGATCTTAACCTCACTTCTAGAGTTGATGATCCTGTAGAGATGCTATGTGACAGCACAGCCACCATCCAGTTCGCTAAAGATCCGAAGTTCCATCAGAAGACCAAGCACATCAAGAGGCATTATCACTTTGTGCGAAATGCCATAAAGACAAAGGAGGTTGCCATCAAGTATATACCCACTAACAAGATGATCGCCAATGCATTAACTAAGCGAATTCCAAGAGATGCTTTCAAAGCACATTCGTTGAGTCTAGGGCTTCGTAGACTTTAGTTTTTGGATAGAATCTTGTTATGACATATACGTTCTTCATGTAATGAGCATTCATGAAATAAAGATTGAAAGTTCTTTTTCTAAATGCTTTGTGATTTATCTATCAGACATGTTGAAATATCACAGCCTTTTGATTAGCCTAGTCACACAGGTAATCGCCCTGATGCTTGAGTAGCGAGCAGGATGAGACATGATCATATTGGCACTAGATGTGCAATATTGGTAACTCATACTAGAAGTGTATGAATAAGAAATAGTCGCCTTAGTAAGTTTAAGATGAGACTCGAGGGAGTCGAATATGAGACATGATTTCATATTGAAGCCTTAAAAGCCGAATCTTAAGTGTCAAGATTAGCATTTAGTATGTTAATCTAGTGACTCATGTTAGATTTTTGGGCGAAAATCTGGACTGATGATTCGCATGGCATATAGAGTGACGATCCCAGGTAAGTGGGAGCTATGTCATGATACACATTTCATACTGTATGTGCTTAAAAGACGACTATATATGGAGTGACAATTAACCACCCTATCTCTTGTCACTGTGTGACCCTGTAGGTAATAACTCTTTTGACTTAAAGTTATGATACGAAGTCAAAACTTGATGTAGCTACCTTAATGTGTTACTCAAGAACCACGATGTATACGGTTCAGCGAGAACATGTTAGGAAAGCTGATAAGCTAAGATGCAGTATCATTAGTGTTTAAGGAAAAGTCTATCTATCATCACCAATATTAGCCCGGGTGATTATATTGAGTATATAATCAAATGATATATCATGGCATAAGGGATTAGAAATGCCACTGGTGATGTTTAGGATGACTTGGGGTATCGTATTCCATGAAAGTGTTATGTTAGTTAGATGGTAACTTAATATAGCACTGCTTATTATTTTTCGATCGTACGTCCTATTCCCAGTATGAAGCGTGAGGAGTTGTAATTCGTGGAGAGCATGTGTTTGCGGTCTTTGTGGCTGAGTGGGAGCTGTTGGCCGGGCCTATTAAGTGAGGCCCGACGGCCACAAGGCATTATTATATTGAGTGAGAGTTATGGATATTTTAAAAATAACATTTCATTATTATATATTAACTTCCATTCTTTATAACCTTCGCATAAAAATTATTTGTTATTTCTAAAATGTCTTGAGAATATGCATGCATGTACGTATGTATGTACGTGCGTATGTGCATGTGTGTAGGCGCATGTGTGTGTGTGTGTGTGTGTGTGTGTGTGTGTGTACACACACACACACACACACACACACTCACACATATATATATCTGTATGTGTATATGTATATATATGTATATATAACATTTTTTCTATAGAATAAACTATCAACATTGTCATATTGGCAATAACCACCTCTACCTATTTGAGCCTAAAACACATCAAGCTCCAAAGTTTTAATAAGCAAGCTAAATTTTTATTTAACCCGTAATTGCAGGTATTTAAGAAAATTCTTGTTGATCCTGTTTATCCAGGAGATGAATGATGAGGAAAAAAAATACAGAATTTGTACCATATATATGCATTTTGGCATTTAGGGAAAAAAAAGAAAAGAAGTCTAGTTTATCAATATTGCTATGAGCCTTAGTAAAGCAAATTAGTGCTTACCAGGTTTTCTTTACAGAAATTTATTGTAGATTATATTTGTAAAATATGTGATAAAAGCATAGGAAGAATTAAACCTATGGATACATTTATTATCATACTAACTAATTGGACCTCATAATAAACATTTAATATTTGTGAACATATAGAAGGTTATGTAATTATTTATTAATTACATCAATCCAAGTTCTACCCCTCCAGCTATACTAACTACACAATTTTGTGGGAGGGGGGAGGAGAAGATTCATAGTGCATGATTTGATGCCATAGTTAAGCTTAAAAAATAAGCATGATGTCAGTCAAAAATGAATTTAAGAAATAAAGCCCAATTTAGGGATTTCAACACCAGATAGTTAGAATAAACTCAAAAAACATATAACAATATAAATTCTTATATATTGATTTAGATTATGAAATGTTGAAGAACTCACGAAGATATTGACCTCTAAAAAAAAAGCACAAAGATATTAACTTATATATACTGATTATTACTAAGTTTAGAAGCTACTCATTTGTAATAATTCAAATCAAATAATCAAAAATTACCAACACTATCCACAGAATCCATTTTAATTGCTTTAGTTTGCAAAGCTTCAATTATGTGAGCAAGCATATCCTAGTTTCAAACCTAATGATAGTAAGTGGCCACTGTAGAGAGAAGTTTGCAAGGATGATTGTGAAAATTTTTAGTCTTTCCTTTTCACAATCCCCCCTTCCTCAAAAAAAACCCCACCAAAAAGGCCAAAAAAAAAAAGGAATAACTAAAAACCTTTTTAATACAGAAATAAAAAAATCCTAACCATTTTATACTCATTAATGAATATGGAACAAACCACTTTGCATCTTCGGGATATGAGGAGGGTGGAGACTCATATAGAAGTGGAAGAATGTTGCAGCTCATTTTAGATGAAGGGAACAATGAATTCTTCAATTGTGGGAAGTTGTTGGGAAATAGAGATAGAAAAGCAATTACCTGTAGAAAGCGTGGGATAGGGGGAAGGATTGTTAAATAGCTTAATAATCAAATTTTAAAAATTAGAAAGAGCATAATTCTTTTAACAGCTAAGATGGATATGACATATTATGTGAACGGTGACGATAAAGTTGACTTTTCAAAATTAAGAGGAGCAAAGTGTTAACAACATTTTGACATTTAGGAAAAAAAGAAAAGAAGTCTGATTTAAAGAGATCATTATGAACCTTAGTAAAGCAAATTATAGCATTTATTGGGTTATCTTTACGAAAATTTATTGTAGATTATACTTGTAAAACATGTGACAAAAACATAAGAAGAATTAAAACTATGGGTACAGTTATTATCATACTAAGCTTAATATTTGTAAATATGTAAAAGGTTATGTAATTATTTATCAATCCAAGTTCCGTCCCCCTTCCCCAAAAAAAGGTCCAACTACATTAACTTGCACAGTTTGGGGAGGGAGATTCAGAGTGCATGATTTGTTGTCATAATTAAATTTAAAAAATAAGCATGGTGTCAGTCAAAACTAAATGTAGGAAAGAAAGCCAATTTTTAAAAATTTGAACATAAAATAGTTAGAATGAACTCAAAAAGTATATAATAACACAAATTCTTATATACTGCGTAGATTATGACATGTTGAAAAAGTCACAAAGATACTAAACTCTAAAAAAAAGTGCAAAGATATTAACCCATGTATGCTATTGTTACTAAATTTAGAAGCTACTAATTTGTAAGAATTCAAAATTAAATAATCAAAAATTACCAACACCATCCACAAAATCCATTTTAATTGGTTTAGTTTGCGAAACTTCAATTCTATGACCAAGCATATCATGGTTTCAAAGTTGATGATAGTAAGTGGTCACTGTGGAGAGGAGTTTGCAAGGATGATTGTAGAAATTTTTAGTGTTCTCTTTTCACAACCCGCCCTCCTCCAATAAACCCACCAAAAGGTGAAAAAACAAGAATAAATAAGAAACTTTTTTAATAAACAAACAAGAAATGTCTAACCATTTTGTCCTTATTAATGAATATGAAACAAACAGCTTTGCGTCCTAGGGATCTGATGAGGGTGGAGATTTATGTAGAAGTGAAAGAATGCTGCAATAAATTTCAAATGAAGAGAACAATGAATTCTAAGACTATGGGAAGTTGCTAGGAAAGTAAGATAGAGAAGCAATTTCTTATAGAAAGCATTTACTTATAGTGGGGAAGACAGGGTTAAATAACTTAATTATCAAATTTGAAAATTAGAAAAGTATAATTGTTTCAATTGTTAAGATGGATATGAAATATTATCTGAATAGTGGTGATGAAACTGACTTCCCAAAATTAAGAGGAGTACCGTGTTGACAACATTTCTTTTATATATAACATTAGAAGATAGGTTGTATGATGTAACAATGTATAGTTGGTTATAAGTTTTTTTTTAAAATTTTCTTTTTCATATGTTATTTTGAAAACATTGTGGTTATCAACTTCGGTTAATTGGTAAATTGAACCCAAAAAATGGGTCAACTAATTTATGTGGTTCTAATTTCATTCATGTTTTACAAACAATAAAAAAATTCGGTTAGGCGGTTCAAAAGCCCAAAGTCGCATCGAATAACCCTGAACAACCCTGCCGATATTTTTGGGCGGACAAACTGTCTAATTCCGCGATACGTTTCATTTCTCTGGGAACGATTCGCGCAATGCATTATTGTAATAAGTCTGCCGAAACGTTTCTGTCCACCAACACTCCATTTAAAAAATAGCGTTGGATGACAGTGCAGAGCAGCTGTGAATCAAACAAATTTACAAGACTTGAATTTTTTGGCAAATTTAACTTAAGCCACTCTTTTTAAACTAATAACTAAAGCATTATTAGGCCGATTTTTTTCTTTTATTTTATTGGGAAGGGGGGGTGTTGGTTCAACTATATATAGATCAAGAGGAAATCAAGCAAATAATTAACAGCTTGGCTAATCGATCATTAGATAAGTGATTAGAGAAGAGAAGACAATGGAGGGAAAAGATTCTAAGAGCTGTTGCCCTCCTGGTGCATCTTGCGAGTATATATTTCATCTGTTATATGATTTCTCATGCTTGTTTTCCCAAATCATAACTGACTTATTTCTTCTTTCTTGGTTGTTTTGAGTTTCTTAATTATTTCTAGTTGCTTGACATGTACATAATCAGGTTTTGTATATGTTTTGTTTGGGATCAACAGGGTTCCAGCAAATAGCAAGGCATTCTGTAAGTGTGGACCAGGATGGACTTGTGTCATCAGAAAAATTGACGACCCTAAAGAATCCAAACCTTTTTACAACTGCAGTGCAGAAGGATGTGTTTGCATCACGTAATTTTCTTTGCCATATATCTATTCCTATATGCCTCTCTAGTCCTATGTGTTTCACGCTACTGGTGTCCAATTGAAAGGTTTGACTTAGGGATATGGCCGAGTTTAATCAACTTCACTAATTTGATTAACCCGATTTAATATGGTAAGGTTTGAACTAAGTTGCGTTTGTCTTTCATGGATTGATCTATTACTCGGATTAGCACAACATATGTGATCTACGTCGTTGAATATTTAGTGGGTCATTGTCAGATCTAGAATAGCAAATATGTCTAATTTGGTACCATTGTTGAGCCATTTTAGCTCAATCCATAGTTTTCCAATGTCCATTGAGCATTAGCAATTCTAACCTAAGCTCTAGTCCAGGTCAACCCGACCCAACTCCGTGGCCATCACAAATTATTAACTAGGATCAATTTTCCAACCCATGACATTGACGTTCTAAAGGTTAAATATGAAGACTTTAGCTAATCTTCTATTACACAGATGATGACTACATTTTTGAACGTAGTCCTTGGTAATAAAAATGTAGGGATGAGAAGCAGAAAGGAGATGCATCAGGTGAAAAGCAAGTAGTGAAGACCGAGGGGGCATACTGCGAGTGTGGGGAAGGATATGCTTGTACTATCACCAAAACTGAGGGCCCTGATGCCGGAAAAGTGTTCGTCGAGTGTGGAAATGGCTGCAAATGTGAGATCCCTGATTGTGAAGGGGTTGCTGTTTTGAAGGACTGAAGCCTGAGGTCGATGTTGAAGACAGACTCTCTTTGAATGTAATCTGAGAGTCAATCAAGAAGTGGATGACTTGTGTCTTAGTTATGTGCTTTGGTGTCAGTATTTTATTTCATGCATTGTTCGTCAGTTAAATAAGCATCATTGAAAATGCATGTGGATGTATTGTTCCATTTACGTGGCTCAATTCACTGTTTTTAATATGAATGTGGATGTATTGTTGTATTATCTTGGTTCTAATGTAATTACTTCCGGTAGTTTTGAATTAAGCCCATAAACTTAACTTGTTTTAAGCTTCTAGGAAACTTCCATCTGGTCGGAGATCTGCAAATTATACAGATTAGTGATAGGTTGTGCCATATTTTTGTAAGGGTGTACCACCACACACGTGTAGATTGTACTACGAATTCTCTCAATATTTTTGGGTCGGATTGCATTTCTATTATCATATCATGTCAAACCTTCTAATCTCTACATGACTATTGTGGGATCAAGGTTCCAGCAAACAACAAGGGTATTATTTTCCAAGAGTGAAAATAGTTGTAACGGTGAAATTCTTAATTATATTGCAATGAAGTTGTTAGCATGAAGAAATCCCTTCAAGTCTATTTGTGCGGGGAGTAAAACAGAACAGTAAGAGTTCATAAAAGTAAGAAATGGTAAGAACAAAGGGGTGCAAACAACGGTAAATAGTCTATTCACGTTTCAAAATTTAATTAATCATAATTGTCACTTGTAAGAAGAGTAAATAAGTCTAGGCACGGTACTATATATATGCTAATTGATGAAGGATTTACTGCCGTTACGCTCCAAATTAGCGTGTTAAGAAAATAGGGATAAACAAGAGAAAAGAATGATAGGAGTTACCCCTCCCTCTAATTCTCCAGCTGATACCTTTTAATTATGGATAAAGGACGTAATTATTCTTATTTGCTCAGCTTACCTGCATTTACTTCCTTCCCAAACACCTCTAAACTCCGTAGTTGAGTTAAGAGCTCCCCAATTTGGAAGTCTGCCACATGCTTTACAGTGTTACATTTTGCACTTGAGTTAATATTTTAATTTGCGTTTTTTTTGGTTCTCTTTTTTTAGATTAAGTATGAGGTGTTTGACAAACAGTTTTTTGAAGAGTTTTTTAGCCAAAAAAAGCTTTTTGATCAAAATTAACTATTTGACCAAGCAAGCAAAAGGCTAATCTGGGTGTTTGGAGAAATAGTTTTTTAGAAGAGTTTTTTCGGTCCAAAAAATTCATTTGAAAAAGCTAATTCTATGAGCTTTTTGAATAATTAGTTTTTTGTCTCATAACTTTATCAAAAACAGCTAATTTTACCAAACATTTTTTCAACAAACAGCTAATTCAAATAGCTAATACAATCAGCTAACTCAAATAGTTAACAGCTAACAGTTAATACAAACAGCTAATAGCTGTTTGCCAAACAGGGCCTATATGTGATCTTATTCTCTGTATTTTTTTTACCCTGTTCAAATTCTAGCTATTCTCACATATATACGGTTATAATTTCCATTCTTTTCATTCATGAAAATTTTCTATAGGTTAATGATTTCATCGTATCTTTCTAGATTAGAGTTAATATTTTAATTGCATACCTGACGTTTATAGAAGTTTTACTATGACCAATTGATATTTAAAATATATATTCATGATATAGTAGATAGTTTATCGTAATTTCAGTAACCCAAATTATTTAAATTAATTTGTGAAGTCAATTGAATGATAATTTTCATTGGTGGTAAAAAAATTGTAGTTAGACTTGTACCATAGGTAGAATTATCATTTTTTTAAAAACATTTAGGAATAGGAAGTGTGCTTATAAAATTTTAAGGAATTTGAAATTTTATTATTAAGCAATTATGTTGTAATCTAGAAACTTAAACATAGGCACATTTCTATTTTAGGTATGTTACAATTTTTTATTTATATCGACAATGACAATTTTTTCTTACTTCTTACATTTTGAATCAATATAGTTCATACTACGGGCCCCTTTGACATAAAATGCTAGCTTCACCCCTACCCACCCTCAAGATCTCATATTGGATCAAGAGGATCCTTCTCTCACTTTCTAAAATGTCTTACAACGATGGCCTTAACCCCTTATTTATAGGTAGTATTAGAACTTTCCGAATCTTGCACAAGCTTGCCGCGCAAGTCAACTAGCTACACCAATTTGGTTATGCATATACCAAACCTTGTCCTTTCAGCATGCTAACTCATGTTTGCCAATTAATGGGCTGCAAAATCTTGACACCACTATCAAACAAGAGTTTTTAGTCAAACAAGTGCCTAAATTTTTATATTTATAAATTTTAGGTGCTTGAACTCTTTCTACAATTAATCTAATTGCCCGAACTTTTTCAGCACTTAATATAGGTGTCTTACTTTTATTTTAAAAAAAGCTTTTAAATCAAAAATATTGTTAATATTTTTTTATTTGAAAAACCCAAAAAATATATGATAATCTCAAAAAAGAAAAAAGACATTAAAAATTATAAAAATAAGTTTGAAACAATTTTATAAGCAAAATCATCTCTTCCTCCAGGGAAACATATGATAATAGTGAATCGCTTTCTCTCTGCCATCACCTCCCGTCATGGACAGGTACAAAGAGATTTTATGAAGCGGTTCGTTGTTAAAGATCATAATATAGTGGGCACTTTCATTAAGCTCCTGCAACTCAAAAGTCAACCTTGATTGGCATCAACAAGTATAGTGGAATATTACATTTCGACATTAGTATTAGTGTTGTCTTCTTCTTTTTTTTTAACTTTCATGTGTCAGGCGCTTTTTGGCATTTGAACAGAAGTATGGAACTGATCTATGTTTATTTGCTTGGAGAACTATGGAAGACTAGATGTATGGAGAATGACTTTTTTGGGAAAAGTTACAACGCTATTAGACGTGAGCGAAAATTAATGTAAATTGTTGCGATGCATATGCAAATTGGATTCCCTGTTATTACAGGTTAGAGAATATTGACAGTTTTGTAACTTGATTATGGGGGCAAGGTTGCAAACTTTTTATGTTCTGTTTTTTTTAATTTAAAAAAAGTAGTTAGGAAAAGTTGAAGATGGTTAACTAGAAAGAAAATGATTAGATTTTCGATGGTACATATTTTTTTTATTTTAGACTATCGCAAAATATAATTCTTTTTCTAAAGTACAAATTCCTTTTCTCAAATTCATAAGTTTTTTTTAAAAAAAAATGGCCAATTTTTTTGATAGAAAAAAATAGCCAGGTCAATAATGCTAATAATATCTTTTGATTTAAAAATAGAAAATAAAATTAATAATATTTTTGATTTAAAAATATTTTTTAATAAAAGTAAGACATATAAATTAACTGTTGAAAAAGTTCAAATACTTAAATTAACTGTAAAAAAAGTTCAAGTACTTAAAATTTATGAACCTAAAAATTCAGACATGTATTCAATTAAAAACACCAATCAAACAAATTCAGACTATTGCAAAATATAACTATAAAAAAATCACCTCCCGGCATGGACAGGTACAACGAGATTTATAGTGCATGATTTGATGTCATAATTAAATTTAAAAAATAAGCATGGTGTCAGTCAAAACTAAATATAGGAAATAAAGCCCAATTTAAAAATTTGAACACAAGATAGTTAGAATAAACCCAAAAAGCATATAATAACACAAATTCTTATATACCGCGTAGATTATGAAATGTTGAAAAAGTCACAAAGATATTAACCTCTATAAAAAAAGTGCAAAGATGCTAACCCATGTATGCTATTATTACTAAATTTAAAAGCTACTAATTTGTAAGAATTCAAAATTAAATAATTAAAATTACCAACACCATCCACAAAATCCATTTTAATTAGTTTAGCTTGCGAAACTTCAATTCTATGAGCAAGCATATCATGGTTTCAAAGTTGATGATGATAAGTGGCCACCATGGAGAGAAGTTTGCAAGGATGATTGTAGAAATTTTTAGTGTTCTTTTTTCATAGCCCACCCTCCTCCAATAAACCCACCAAAAGGCCAAAAAAACATGAATAAGTAAGAAACTTTTTTAATAAACAAATAAAAAGATGTCTAACCATTCTGTCCTCATTAATAAATATGAAACAAACTGCTTTGAGTCCTAGGGATATGAGAAGGGTGGAAACTCATATAGAAGTGGAAGAATGCTACAATAAATTTCAAATGAAGAGAATTGTGAATTTTTAGACTGTAGAAAGTTACTAGGAAAGTAAGATAGAGAAGCAATTACTTATAGAAAGCATTTACCTATAGGGAGGCAAACAGGGTTAAATAACTTAATTATCAAATTTTGAAAATTAGAAAAAGTATAATTCTTTCAATTGTTAAGATGGATGTGAAATATTATGTGAATGCTGGTGATGAAACTGACTTCTTAAAATTAAGAGAAGTAAAGTATTGACAATATTTCTTTTATATATAACATTTAAAGATAAGTTGTATGATGTAACATTGTATAGTTAGTTATAAGTTTTTTTAAAATTTTCTTTTTCATATGTTATTTTGAAAACATTGTGGTTATCAACATCAGTTAATTGGTAAATTGAACCAAAAAAATCGGTTAACTAATTTAATTTATGTGGTTCTAATTTCATTCATGTTTTACAAACAATTAAAAATTCGGCTAGGCAGTTCAAAAGCCCAAAGTCGAATCGACTGAACCCTGATCCCTGAACAACTCTGCCTATCTTTTTGGGAGGAGAAACTTTCTAATTCCGCGACACGTTTCATTTCTATGGGAACGGTTTACGCAATGCATTATTATAATAGGTCTGCCGAAACGTTTCTTTTGACCAACACTCCATTTAAAAAAGAGTGTTTGATGATAGTGGAGATCAGTTGTAAATCAAACAAATTTATAAAACTTGAATTTTTTTGGCAAATTTAACTTAAGCCACTCTTTTTAAACTAATAACTAAAGCATTATTAGGCCGATTTTTTTCTTTTATTTTATTGGGAAGGGGGGGTGTTGGTTCAACTATATATAGATCAAGAGGAAATCAAGCAAATAATTAACAGCTTGGCTAATCGATCATTAGATAAGTGATTAGAGAAGTGAAGACAATGGAGGGAAAAGATTCTAAGAGCTGTTGCCCTCCTGGTGCACCTTGCGAGTATATATTTCATCTATTTTATGATTTCTCATGCTTGTTTTCCCAGATCATAACTGACTTGTTTCTCCTTTCTTGGCTGTTTTGAGTTTCTTAATTATTTCTAGTTGCTTGACATGTACATAATCAGGTTTTGTATATGTTTTGTTTGGGATCAACAGGGTTCCAGCTAATAGCAAGGCGTTCTGTAAGTGTGGACCAGGATGGACTTGTGTCATCAGAAAAATTGACGACCCTAAAGAAACCAAACCTTTTTACAATTGCAGTGCAGAAGGATGTGTTTGCATCACGTAATTTTCTTTGCCATATATCTATTCCTATATACCTCTCTAGTCCTATGTGTTTCAGGCTACTGGCGTCCAATTGAAAGGTATGACTTAGGGATATGGCTGAGTTTAATCAGCTTCACTAATTTGACTAACCCGATTTAAGGTGGTAAGGTTTGAACTAAGGTGCGTTTGTCTTTCATGGATTGATCTATTACTCGGATTAGCACAACATATGTGATCTACCTAGTTGAATATTTAGTGGGTCATTGTCAGATCTAGAATAGCAAATATGTCTAATCTGGTACCATTGTTGAGCCATTTTAGCTCAATCCATAGTTTTCCAATGTCCATTGAGCATTAGCAATTCTAACCTAAGCTCTAGTCCAGGTCAACCCCACCCAACTCTGTGGCCATCACAAATTGTTAACTAGGATCAATTTTCCAACCAATGACATTGACTTTCTAAAGTTTAAATATGAAGACTTTAGCTAATCTTCTATTATGCAGATGATGACTACATTTTTGAACGTAGTCCTTGGTAATAAAAATGCAGGGATGAGAAGCAGAAAGGAGAGGCATCAGGTGAACAGCAAGTAGTGACGACCGAGGGGGCATACTGCGAGTGTGGGGAAGGATACGCTTGTACTATCACCAAAACTGAGGGTCCTGGTGCTGGAAAAGTGTTCGTCAAGTGTGGAAATGGCTGCAAATGTGAGATCCCTGGTTGTGATGGAGTTGCTGTTCTGAAAGACTGAAGCCTAAGATCGATCGATGTTGAAGACAACTCTCTTTGAATGCACTCTCAGAGTCAATCAAGAAGTGGATGACTTGTGTCTTAGTTATGTGCTTTGGTTTCAGTATTGTATTCCATTGTCCTTCGGTTAAATAAGCATTATTGAAAATGCATGTGGACGTGTTGTTTCATTTACGTGGTTCAATTCACTGGTTTTAATACGAATGGGGATCTATTGTTGTATTATATTGGTTCTAATACACTTACGTCCGGTAGTTTTGAATTTTGAGTCAATGAATAACTTAACTTGTGTTAATTTAAGCTTCTAGCTATATGGTACAATCTGTCACCAATCAGTATAATTTGTAAATCTCTGATCAGATGGAAGTTTCATCCATCTGGTTGGAGATATACAAATATATGAAACTTTCATCTCATCGGAGATCTATAAATTATACAGATTAGTGACAGGTTGTGCCATATTTTTGTGATGGTGTAATACCATGCATGTGCACATTATTTATATATGATAAGAGAATTATTGGTATGCATTTTGTTATGACGTATGAACAATTTGTAAACGTGAATATATACTCTTAAAAATAAGGTCACGCAGTTTACATATATCTACACGCGACATAATAATCTAACGGCAAAGTCTATTCATATTGAAAATGGGAAAAATGGACAGCTCATCGAGTGCAGTTGTCCAGATGCCATCGACAGGGATTAAGTGAGCTAAAATAGGTGCTGAATTATTTATGTAGTTTGCATGAAAAGACAAAAACTATTTTATTCTTCAATAATTGGTGGTTAAACAACTGGACTACTAATATATAAGACCATGCCATACATTTGTCATCAAATATTGATCAACAACTTCATGCAACAAAATACTGCAAAGATACAACGTTTGGCTTTTTGGTGTCTTTTATTTTGAATTAGACTTGCAAAACGGCTCAATTAAAGTTGATCTATTTAATAATCGGGTAATTTCATGTTCATCTTGAAAATAACTTAATAGGTACTATGAATTCTCTTAGTAATTTTGGGTCGAATTGCATTTGTGTTATCGTATCATGTCAAACCTTCCGATCTCTACATGATTATATGGGATCAAGGTTCCAGCAAACAACAAGCGTAGTTGTAACGGTGAAATTCTTAATTATATTGCAATGAAGTTGTTAGCATGAAGAAATCCCTTCAAGTCTATTTGTGTGGGGCGTAAAGTAAGAGTTGATAAAAGTACGAAATGGTAAGAACAAAGAGATGCAAACAACAGTAAATAGTCTATTCATGTTTGAAAATTTAATTAATCATAATTATCACTTATAAGGAGAGTAAATACGAGTAGGTACTACATATATGCTAATTAATGAAGGATTTAATTGCCAACAAAAAGAAACGGTAGTCCATTACCCACCCATTGGCTATCAAAACACTTGGCGTTAGAGCCTAAAAGTTTACATTACTAATTACTGAAACTAGCTAAGGCCCGTGCGTTCACTGCGTTGCACCAAGATTAAGTTTTGGATAAGCAAATGGTACTTTAAAAGTATCACTGAATAATTGTTGGGTCGACATAGATAAATTGGTATCAAAAAAATTATGAAGATTTTAATCCAACTCAAAGAATTGGGGTACGTAGTGAAAACATTATCGCTCCTATATATATATTTTTTTTATGGAGGCATTTTTTTATAAAAGAAGTTTCAAGTATGCATGTTGTTTGAGTATGTATTGCATCGGATTTGAATTTTTAAATAATAAAATGGATATTTTAAAAATAACATTTCATTATTAATTATATATTAACTTCCATTCTTTATAACCTGCGCAAGAAAAATTATTTGTTATTTCTAAAATGTCTTGAAAATATGTATGTATGTATGCATGTATATATGTGTGTGTGTGTGTGTGTGTGTGTGTGTGTGTGTGTATGTGTATGTGTGTGTGCATGTGTGCATGTGTGTGCACATTGTGTGCATGTGTGTGTATACACACACACACATATATATTTGCAAAATTCTATCATAATTGAATTTTTTTTTTTTTCAATTGTGATAGTTGACAAATGTAGACCGTTGATATAAAAGAGATGAATCTTTAGCGTTAAAATTGATAACCCCTAACCTATTATTTGCCTCTCTCCCTGTTTCCACCGTTGTATTCTCCCTTCTGCTCTCTCTCTCTCTCTCTCTCTCTCTCTCTCTCTAAAGTAAATCTAAAGCAGACAAGAAAGCCTAGCCCCTTTAACTCTCTTCTCTCTCTCTCTTTCTCTAAAGCCCACTGCTTCTGAATCTTCCTCTCAATCTTGCTTTTTTGCTTACCATCAACTTGATCATTCATTGTTTGATCGATCTCCAGCAATGATTTCACTGCAATGACCTTGTGGATCTTTCATGGCATTGGTTCATGGACACTCTTCAGCAACCGATATTCTTTTAACCCTGTTCGATCACGATAATTTTTGCAAAACAACTTTCAATTATGGGAATTAAGGTTTGAGTTCCAAAATCAGGAATTTGCCTTCACATACTTTTGATCAATGGAGTGTTGATGTCATAATCAAATACTAGACCGAAGTTTGAGTTTGCTCCTTATAATTTTATTTAATTTTGCAATTAAGAATTTGAATGAGAATGAGAAGATTATGAGATAGGAAGTATTAATTAGGTTAGAAGGACTTGAACTAAGAATTCAAATAAACTTGGAAAACCAAGACTATTGGAGCCCAAGAATTGAAATAACAGAGACATGAATCCATATTTTTGTATTTCTTCTGCCATATCTCCCGCCTAAAACAAACTCTCTCCATAGATAAATACAGAGATTGTTGTTGTAAGCTTCCATTCTTGATGAAACAAGAGTTGTTGCATGCATTACTTCCTGTTGTCTCTCATATTTATCTCCCCAGTTGTGCTTTTCCATCTCCAACTCACTCATGGCCTCCACCAAATCAATCTCAACAATACCAATAATAAGAATTCCATTTCATTTTGTTTAAAAATTAAGTTACACTGAACAAAAGACTTTCCTCTGTCAATTTACTCATTGTCAGCTTGGTTTGGAGGAGGCAAGACTCTGAGCTCCGATTATTCGCCCGCCAATCTGCTGCTATCAATACGCTCACTCTGTAATTTCTTGGAAAAGAAAGAGAAGAGGAGTATGAGTTGTAGCTTATTGCAACACCTCAATAGGGAGGGGATCTAGAAGGGGGCAGAAAGATTGCAAGAACAACAGAGAGAGAGAGAGAGAGAGAGAGAGAGAGAGAGAGAGAGAGAGACTGCATTAGGGTGGAGACCATTTGGTAATTGAGGATTTACAACAGCAGGTGCTCTCATTCCTAAATTAAAGGCTGATGTCTCATAAAATACAATCCACGGTTCATATGAAACTTAATTATAGTAGTTGAAAAGAAATTCAATTGTGGTAGAATCTTCCTATATATATATATATATGCATACATACATACATATATACATACATACATACACACACACACACACACACACACACATATATATATATATATATATATATATATATATATATATATATATATATGTATATATATAGAATTTTTTCTATAGAATAAACCATCAACGTTGTCATATTGGCAATAACCACATCTACCTATTTGAGGCAAAAACACATCAAACTTGAAAGTTTCGACGAGCAAACCAAGTTTTTATTGGACCCCTAATTGCAAGTATTTAAGAAAATCCTTGTTGATCCTATTTATCCAGGAGATGGATGAAGAGAAAAAAAAAGATACATAATTTGTACCATATATATGCATTTTGACATTTGGGGGAAAAACAAAAGAAAAGAAGTCTAGTTTAAAGAGATTGTTATGAACCTTGGGAAAGCAAATTAGTGCCCACTGGGTTTTCCTTATGAAAATTTATTGTAGATTACATTTGTAAAATATGCGAGAAAAGCATAAGAAGAATTAAAATTATGAATATATTTATTATCATACTAACTAATTAGACCTCATAATAAACATTTAATATTTGTAAGCATATAGAAGGTTATGTAATTATTCATTAATTACATCAATCCAAGTTCTCCCCCATCTCCCGAAAAAAGGGTCCAGCTACACTAACTTACATAATTTTTTTGGGGTGGGGGGAGGGGAAGATTCTTAGTGAATGATTTAATGCCATAGTTAAGTTTAAAAAATAAGCAGGATGTCCGTCAAAACTGAATTTGGAAATAAAGCCCAATTTAGATATTTGAACACTAGATAATTAGAATAAACCCAAAAAGCATATAATAATATAAATTCTTATATACTGAGTTAGATTATGAAATGTTGAAGAACTCACAAAGATATTAACCTCTATAAAAATTATAATTCTAATCATTTAAAATTACAAGGCATGCATGAGTAGCTAAGATGAGTAGCTTTGGATTGATGCAAGTTAGTAGTGACATTTGATATTATATTTATTTTAATATAATCTAATGAAGATCCCAACCATTTGAAATTCATGCAAATTCTAATTTGTAAAAAACAAAGAAAAAGATTTTCAAAAGATTAAATTAGATTAAAAAATCATATGAATTTCAATTCACAGCCAAAAAAAATCCTCAAATGAATAATAAAATAAGGTTGTAAAACATAGGCATCACATGAATACATATAAATTGAAAAAAAGATAAATAATAAATACAAAACATGTAGAATTAGTATGAAAATAAGGTTATAGGCATTAACTAATTTTTACATATGACATAAACCTAATTATTTTTGTAAAGAAAATAAAATAACCAATAAATAAAAACTATGTTCAACGAAGAAGAAATTTAAAGAAAGATCATAATGAAATTTTAACAAATAGTCTTTTAAAAACAGCAAATTTTACCAAATATTTTTTTTTTGAAAACAATTAATTTAAAAAATTAATATAAATAGCTAATTCAAATAATCAACAATTAATAGTTAATAAAAATAAATAACAAATATTAATTAATAATTAACAGTTGATTGTCAAATAAGACCTTAATTATTGTTCACGTCTTCTATGCTGACCAAGCACAGTTCACATTCTATCCTTTTCTATAAATAAATGAGCAACCTTTCCAGATACTTGAGCGTAACGTTTCTATCCAATTGAACGAAACCTGCAAATAATCGGTTTTCATTTTTTTAATTAAAAAAAATAGACCTGCCTCTGAAAAAGAAAGAACCTCGCAGACGGTGGAGGCCGCAGATTTTTGCTTGATTTAATATTTAAAGCTTACAGCCTCCGAAACGTTGCAGTTTCAGCGTTCTCGAATAGGGGTATTATTGATGAAAATGGAGACACGTCTGGCTATCAGCTTTTTAAAGAGACATGAGGCCTATTATTGTTGGAGTATGATAGTGGATGTTATCCCACATTGATGAAATTAAAGAGCTTAGGTATGTATATAAGCTTGTGAGTTACTCCACCTATTGCCAATTGGTTTTGGGATGGAACCTTATTTGAACTTATATGCATGACTCGTCATTTAAAGTCCAATTAATATAAAAATTTAACATGGTATCAGAGCGGGTTGCTCGATCTTGATTTGCCACCGTTCCCGTTTGATTAAAATTGTGTGTACGTGTTGGGCCTTGTTAGTAGCTCACACGTGAGGGGGCGTGTTGGAGTATGATAGTGGGTGTTGTCCCACATTGATGAAATTAAAGGGCTTGGGTATGTATATAAGCTTGTGAGTTACTCCACCTATTGCCAATTGGTTTTGGGATGGAACCTTATTTGAGCTTATATGCTTGATCAAACATTGGCATAATAAGTCTCAAGACCCATTAGAAATTCACGTACCTGGGTAGTCTTACGCCGTTTACGATAAGCAGCGTTCAAATCACATTTACAGCCTAAACACGAGCATGAAGGTAGAGCATCAAAGTCATTAAAGTCATTGATGTCATCCCACAATTTCTTCAATCGTCCATAGTAGTCCATAATAGACTCACCATTCTTTTGTTTGCAATCCGCTATCGCTAACTTTAACTGATAGATTTTAATGCCATTTCCCAACGAGAAATGCTGTTTAATATCATCCCACAAATCACGAGCGGTGTCACGATATGAGATGGTAGAACGAATGCTTGGGTCAATTGTATTGAAAATCCAAGCAACAATCATATAATTAACTGTCCACCAATCATCAAGATCAGTGGAACCATCTTCGGGCCGAGGAACAGTGCCATTAATGAACCCCAATTTCCGTTTTGCACCCAACGAAACTCGAAACCCTTTAGCCCATTTTTCATAATTTGGCCCCTTGAGAACTATGTCAGTTATGACGGCTCCCGGGTTATCATTTGAAGTATGAGCATAAAGAGGATTTGACAGTGATGATTTCTTCTCATCTACCATGTTTTGTCCAAGGATCAAAAGCACGGTATAGGCGATTGGTGGGTCGATTGATTTATCTTACAAACACACGCCCTGAGCTTTGTTACTCTGTTTATATTTTAGCCCAATTTATGCAACGTCCCACTCAATCTCAATGGGATGCCGCTTTGCGGGTTGTTCGTTACTTAAAGAGTAGTCCTGGCCAAGGTGTTTTACTTCGCACTGATTCCTCATTAGCCTTGGATGCTTATTGTGACGCAGATTGGGCAAGCTGTCCTATAAGTCGTTGTTCCCTTACTGCCTACTTTGTTTTCCTTGGTGGTTCTCCCATCTCCTGGAAGACAAAGAAGTAGGCCACAGTCTCTCGTTCCTCTGCTGAAGCAGAATATCGTGCTATGGCTTCAGCTACTTGTGAGATCCTCTGGTTGAAAGGTTTGCTTCGCAGTCTTGGTGTTCCGCAAACAGCGCCTGTTCCTTTACATAGTGATAGCCAGGCTGTTTTACATATTGCTAATAATCCTGTTTTTCATGAGCGTACGAAACATATCGAGATTGATTGTCATTTTGTCCGTGACGAGATACTCCGGGGTACCATTGCACCTTCGTATGTTCACACTACTTCGCAGGTTGCTGATATTCTCACTAAGGCATTGGGACGTCAACAATTTCAATCTCTTCTTGTCAAGTTGGGTATTTCGAATCTTCATGCTCCAACTTGAGGGGGGTATTAGCTGTACATTTTGTATATATTGTTATCTTTGAATAATATTGTCAATAGCATTATTCTAGGCCAATTACTAGGTAGCTTCCTAAATTAGGGGATTTCTTATTATTGCCTTATGTTATTATGCTCATAAGAAGTTGTATATAAACAGCAACCCAATCAATGAATGGCAGCACAGATCACTTTGCTCAAATTCCTTGTGCTTTCTTTTGTTTCTTAATTATTTTCATAGGTAAATTAAAATTGATAAAAAAATAAAGTTAATTAATGTAGATTAAGATGAGTTAAAGTGAATTAAAGTTAGTATTTTTATTGAGGTGGGTTAAAGTAAGTTGAAATGGGTTAAAATGGATTGAAGTTAATGTATTTTAAAGTTGATTAAAATAGTAAAAATAAAATTTTGAAGGAGGTGGGTTGAAGTTGGTTGAAATGGGTTGAAGTGAGTTGAAGTGGATTAAAGTCGGTATTTTTTTATTGAAATGGTTGAAATTGGTTGAAGTTGGCTGAAGTAGGTTAATGTTGGTAGATATTGATAAAATGAAAAGGATCAATGAAAAGAACAAACCCTTAGTGTAGAACTAGTGATATTTGAATTAACTTTTTGACCTAAAAAATCATTTACAAAAATGTACAAGCCATTAGTTTTTTAACATTTTTTATTTCAATTTGCTTGTTATTAAAGAGTTTTTCAAATGTAACATTACAAAGTCCTCATTATCACAAAGCCCAAAAATAGAATGATTTGTTGTCAGATTTTGCGGGTTTGAAACTCATAAAGTTAGTGTCTTTGTCATAAATTGATGATGTGAGATAAAATTTCGTTACTTACATATGTGATTACTTCAGTTGTTGCAAAAGAACGCTCCCAGAACTCATATTTTACTCTTCTAATGAACAGTAAAATGATAGTGGACCTATTTTATTTCGCGTTGAGATATAGCTAATAGATGTAAGGAGATGTAAGGAGCTGTAAGGAGTTGTAAGATGATGTAAGGAGCTGTAAGGAGTTGTAAGAAGATGAAAGAGCTGTAAGGACATGTAAGGAGTTGTAAGGAACTATAAGGATAGATGTAAGGAGGTGTTGAATGTTATGAAAAATTTATATGAGGTGTAAGGCGATGCAATAAGATGCAAGGAGATGTAATAAGATATAAGAAGATGTAAGGATTATGTTAAGGATATAAGGAGACGAAACTGTAAGGAGATGTAAGCTCTTAGCTAAATCCTAAAAAACGCGAAATAGAACAGGATCAGTGTATGGGAAATTTGCTTTCTATAGCTATATTTATAAGGGAAATTTTAAATTAGTTTTTTTTTGGTCTGAAAAATGGAAGAATTCATTAAATAATAGCCATATAATATCTACAAAGAAAATTGAGCACAAACAAGTACTACATAAAAGCAAGCAACATTAACCATGAGAAATACTCTCACAATTGAAGAGAGAAAATAATCTTCACAATCGGAAAAACAATTACTACTAAAAGATAAAATACTACTCCTATTAAATAAAAATTAGAAATATAACAAAGAAAATGGCCAGGGTGATAGGTAAAACGATCATCCAGTGTCACAAAAAACCAATTCAAATGAATTAGAGAAGAAGAAGAAGATGATGATGATAGAGAGGATGAGGGGGTAAGGAGGTTACTGGAATGGAGGGAAAAATTTTCACTTTGACTTAAGTGTTTGTTGTTGAGGGGTGTGAAACTTTTTTTTAAAATAAAAAAAGAAAAGAAAAGAACTCTAGAGTCTCCACATCAACAGGGAGAGGATAAGCCTGGGAGAACAACGACAGAGCAACGAATGGCTTATGAATTAAAACTGTGTATTTTACTCTTTTATTTTGTAGACAAGTTTGCGTGTTACAAATTATACGCTTAGATCGTTTAACCATGCAACAAACATACATATACCATCTGCTCATTAAGGTTGGGGGGCTGTGTGCCCATGTGAACCCAAACAAGCCATGTACTTATTCGCTTTTGTAAAATGCAAAGTTAGGCCTCAACATTATTGTTTTTTTTTTTTAAATAAGGGTAAACGTGGCCCTCCCTATTTAAACGCTGTCTAGGGTCTTACATACGGGTTGTAAGTGACCAATTGTGGGACAAGTTATTAAATTTTATATATTAATTGGACCTCAAATAAAGAGTCATACATATAAGTTCAAATAAGATTTCATCCTAAAATTAATTGGTATTGGGTGGAGTAAGTCATAAATTTATATACATGCTTAAGCTCTTCAATTCTATCAATGTGGGATAACACCTACTTTCATATCTTTGTGGGACAATACCCACTTTTCATACTCCAACAAAGGGAACATCCATCGTTACCAGGTATAAATACCTACTGTTCACTCTCGACTCCCGAGACATCCAAACAAGGGAAACTTAGGCCCCTGTGAATTGTACTCGATCGGGTGGTGCTGCAAGCAAGTGAACTCTGATGCCATTGTGCCAATTTGGACTTCAGCAAGTTAGACCTCAACATGTTAATCCTTGTGCTACCTTTTACCAAAGATACAATGAAAGATCGTCGAAAAATAATTGTAAACTTTAACATATTTTAAACAATAGAAATTTACAAACAAACCATGTCTGTAGAACTTTGAACCCAATTGATTTACTATTCATTTAGACAGTGACGTTAGTTGTGCTACACTTGTGAAAAATTTTTAAAATGAAATTTTCAAATTTGTATTTAATGAGATTTCATTAGGGATGAGAATCGGTACAGGAACCACTAGACCTATTGAATTTTAGGATCCTTACAAAATCATGAAGCAAAAATAAAAACAAAATCTAACCCAAAAAAAAAGAAAAGAAAAACCATATGCTATTTTTGGTGAGGTGGAAATTAATTTCCTACAGTAGTGCCTTATTGAAAGCTTCCTTAACCACTCTACTTCTAGGAATTTTATCGATTTCTTAGAGGAAGAAAAAAGTTTGAAACTCCACTAGTAGTCCCCCCAAAAATATCTTCCAAAAATTCATCCAATCACTGTCCCATAAAATTCATGATCACATGCTGTGGTTTTGAACTTGCATTGACCAACTGTAATTTTTGTTTTATAACTAGGCCAAATGACCGGTTGAAATTAATTATGAAACTTGATTCTCTATTCAGCTGTATTCAAAGATTTATTTGATATAATCCACCACTAACAATTGAATTATGACTTATAATAATTTTAGATTTGTGATTTGGGACTCATACGCTGTATCAACGGTGGCCAAGAGAATTCAATTGTCTAGCCCCTATATCTACAGGTATTCCCAAAAAAAAAAGAAAAAGGAATAGCTTAATCAAACCACGAACTATTCCAATTGAGCCATTTAATAGTTTAACTGAACCGGTTTAAAAATCTAGTTAATCAAACTGAAAAACTGCTAACTGTTTTGGTTTGGTTCCTATTTGCGATTTTAAAACCGATGGTTAACCGAACCGAACCGAACCGACGTAGATTTTTTTATATAAATTTCATTTTTTTCAAAAAAAAATAAAGTTTTTTGTGGTAATTTTTAGTTTTATTGACATTGAATTGAAAAATTGAATAAATTGTTGACATAATGTAGGCCGACCAGTTTGGGCCCCTTAGATGATTCATTGAAATGATGCATGCCGATGCCCATTGTCCACCGTTATCCACCCTTAATTTCTTTGTTTTTTTGAGTTTTATTCTTTTCGTTGATAAATATGAGTTAGGAAAAGAGAAAGATTGTGAAAAATTGGTAAGAGTTGGGATTTTTTGGGAGGATTGATAAGGATTTATAAGAATTGGGAAAGATTGAGAAGAGTTTGTTAGTCTTTTTTAAGGAGTGAAAAAATGAATGAAAAACGGTAAGGATTGAGAAAGATTGGTAAGAATTGGGAAGAGTTGAGAGAATTTAGGAATGACTAGTAAAGATTAGAAAGAATTGACAAAAGTTAAAAAATATGGATAAATACTTATTTACAAACAAAAAGAACATACCCTAATGTTACATTGTCCATTGCCCACCCACCGCCGGCCTAACAAAACACTTGGGGTTACAGCCTGGAAGTGTACATTACTATTTGCTAGAATAGGTTGGAATTTGTAACATTGTATGGTTAGTTACAATTTATCTTTTAAATTTTCTTTTTTATTATATTATTTTTAAAACATCAGCTCTGGTTAATTGATGAATCGAACTAAAAAAAATCAGTTAACTAATTAGAAAAGAAACTTTCTAATTCCCCGATACGTTTCATTTCTTGGGAAGCATTATTATAATCCCAATGTTCAAAGTGTGCCGAAACGTTTCTGCTGACCAACACTCCATTTAAAAAACAGCGTTTGATGACCGTGGAGATCAGATGATGAATCAAACAAATTTATAAAACTTGAATTCTTTGGCAAATTTAACTTAAGCCACTCTTTTTAAACTAATAACTAAACCATTATTAGGCCGATTTTTTTCTTTTATTTTATTGGGGAGGAAGCGGGGGGGTTGGTTCAACTATATATAGAACAAGAGGGAACCAAGCAAACAATTAACTGCTTGGCTAATCGATTATTAGATAAGTGATTAGAGAAGAGATCGAAGACAATGGAGGGAAAAGATTCTAAGAGCTGTTGCCCTCCTGGTGCATCTTGCGAGTATATATTTCATCTGTTATATGATTTCTCGTGCTTGTTTTACCAAATCATAACCGACTTATTTCTCCTTTTTTGACTGTTTTGAGTTTCTTAATTATTTCTAATTGCTTGACATCTACATAATCAGGTTTTGTATATGTTTCGTTTGGGATCAATAGGGTTCCAGCTAATAGCAAGGCGTTCTGTAAGTGTGGACTAGGATGGACTTGTGTCATCAGAAAAATTGACGACCCTAAAGAAACCAAACCTTTTTACAACTGCAGTGCAGAAGGATGTGTTTGCATCACGTAAGTTTCTAATTTGCCATATATCTATTCGTATATACCTCTTTAGTCCTATGTGTTTCATGCTACTGGTGTCCAATTGAAAGGTATGACTTAGGGATATGGCCGAGTTTAATCAACTTCACTAATTTGATTAACCCGATTTAATATGGTAAGGTTTGAACTAAGTTGCATTTGTCTTTCACGGATTGATCTATTACTCGGATTAGCACAACATATGTGATCTACCTAGTTGAATATTTAGTGGGTCATTGTCAGATCTAGAATAGCAAATATGTCTAATCTGGTACCATTGTAGAGCCGTTTTAGCTCAATCCATAGTTTTCCAATGTCCATTGAGCATTAGCAATTCTAACCTAAGCTCTAGTCCAGGTCAACCCGACCCAACTCCGTGGCCATCACAAATTATTGACCAGGATCAATTTTCCAACCAATCACATTGACTTTCTAAAGTTTAGATATGAAGACTTTAGCTAATCTTCTACTATACAGATGATGACTACATTTTTGAACGTAGTCCTTGGTAATAAAAATGCAGGGATGACACGCAGAAAGGAGAGGCATCAGGTGAAAGGCAAGTAGTGAAGACCGAGGGGGCATACTGCGAGTGTGGGGAAGGATACGCTTGTACTATCACCAAAACTGAGGGCCCTGGTGCTAGAAAAGTGTTCCTTGAGTGTGGAAATGGCTGCAAATGTGAGATCTTTGGTTGTGATGGAGTTGCTGTTCTGAAGGACTGAAGCCTAAGATCGATCGATGTTGAAGGCAACTCTCTTTGAATGCACTCTCAGAGTCAATCAAGAAGTGGATGACTTGTGTCTTAGTTATGTGCTTTGGTTTCAGTATTGTATTCCATTGTCCTTCGGTTAAATAAGCATTATTGAAAATGCGTGTGGACGTGTTGTTTCATTTACGTTGTTCAATTCACTGGTTTTAACATGAATGTGGATCTATTCTTGTATTATATTGGTTCTAATACACTTACGTCCGGTAGTTTTGAATTTTGAGTCAATGAATAACTTAACTTGCTTTAATTTAAGCTTCTAGCTATATGGTACAATCTGTCACCAATCAGTATAATTTGTAGATCTCTGATCAGATGGAAGTTTCATATGAAACTTCCATCTGGTTGGAGATATACAAATATATGAAACTTTCATCTCATCAGAGATCTACAAATTATACAGATTAGTGACAGGTTGTGCCATATTTTTGTGAGGGTGCAATACCAGGCAAATTATTACATACTCCTAGGAGCATGTACTCCCATTATTACACATATATGTATTTTTCATATTGTATTTGTCATATGAGCGGTTATTAATCTATATTTTGCTTACGTGGCTTCCGAGAGTACATACTCTCGGGTGTATAATATAAGCTTTGACAATACCATGCATGTGCAGATTATATCTACACAAGACATAAATAACCTAGAGGCAAAGTCTATTCACATTGAAAATGGTTACAATGGACGGTTCATGAAGTGCAGTTGTCCAGGTAAGCAGCGGTTAGCAAAACAAATTGATTTATTTAGTTCATGATACTTCACAAACCAAATACGTGCCTGCCACATGGTATCGATCGGGATTAAGTGAGCTAAAATAGGTGCCGAATTATTTATTTAGTTTGCATGAAAAGACAAAAACTATTTTATTCTTCAATAATTGGTGGTTAAACAACTGGACTAGTAATATATAAGACCATGCCATACATTTGTCATCAAATATTGATCAACAACTAAATGCAATAAAATACTGCAAAGATACAACGTTTGGCTTTTTGGTGTCTTTCGTTTTGAATTAGACTTGCAAAACGGCTCAATTAAAGTTGATCTATTTGATAATCGGGTTAATTTCATGTCCATCTTAAAAATAGCTTAATAGGTACTACGAATTCTCTTAGCAATTTTGGGTCGAATTACATTTGTGTTATCGTATCATGTCAAACCTTCCGATCTCTACATGACTATGTGGGATCAAGGTTCCAGCAAACAACAAGCGTATTATTTTCCAAGAGTGAAAATAGTTGCAATGGTGAAATTCTTAATTATATTGCAATGAAGTTGTTAGCATGAAGAAATCCCTTCAAGTCTATTTGTGTGTGGCGTAAAGTAAGAGTTCGTAAAATTAAGAAATGGTAAGACCGAAGAGATGCAACCAACAGTAAATAGTCTATTCATGTTTGAAAGTTTAATTAATCATAATTATCACTTATAAGGAGAGTAAATACAAGTAGGTACTATATATATGCTAATTAATGAAGGATTTATTTAGCAACAAAAAGAACCCGTTGTCCATTACCCACCCATTGGCTAGCATAACACTTGGGGTTAGAGCCTGAAAGTTTACATTACTAATTACTAAAACTAGCTAAGACCCATGCGTTCACTGCATTGCACCAAGATTAAGTTTTGAATAAGCAAATGGTACTTTGAAAGTATCATTGAATAATTGTTGGGTCGACATCGATAAGTTGGTATTAAAAAATTGTGAAGATTTTAGTCCAACTCAAAGAACTGGGGTACGTACTGAAAATATTATCACTCCTATATTTTTTTCATGGAGGCTTTCATTTTTTTATAAAAGAAGTTTCAAGTATGCATGTTGTTCGAGTATTTATTGCATCGAATTTGAATTTTTAAATAATAAAATGGATATTTTAAGAATAACATTCCATTATTAATTATATATTAACTTTCGTTCTCTATAACCTTTGCAGAAAAATTATTTGTTATTTCTAAAATATCTTGAAAATATGCATGCATGCATGCATGTATTGCACTTGAACACAACATCTCCACAACTATGTTCTGTCTGCTCTCTCACATTAATCCTACCATCTACTGGGATTGGGTTTGGCGTGTAACATTTTACTGTCAATCCTGGTTCAACAATTCATGCGCAATCACTGAGCAACGAGATTCTACTCTTCCATGCGAAGGTATGTCTTAATCTTCCTACAGTGGTATTAGAGCCTGAGTTGCTCAATTTTGCCCCAATTGAATAGACTATAATCCGCCTATGCGATTTGTTCGCTTAATTATGCTTTCATATGAATCTGATTCCATGATAGTAAGTTCTGTTATTGTACTGTGTTGTTGTTACTACCCCAAACCCTAAAACCCACTTCCCGGCCCTATCTCTAGAACGATGACTATCTAACTGGATAATTTAACCTAGAATTAAACCTTAGGATCGAATCTTAGTTCCAGCAAGAACTGCTCTCATTCCTTTCCTCTATTTTTGTCACTAGGAGGTGGCCAGTGCGGCACCCAACCCCATCAGGTCTTAGTGGCCTATGAAACGAATCCAGACATGCCTGGATAATTTAATCTCTACAGTCTATTATCAAGACTAAGATACCAAATTCTTGTCTCCAACCACAGAAAATACTCAACAATAAGAAGTGGCCCGAACAGGCCTTCAAAATCTATTAATTGTCACAAAACTTCACCTGTGTTACCCTTCTTTTAGGATTTTCTTCGCCCACCAATGTTGCTTAGCTATGAGTTCAGAAATTATTGAAATTTGATCAGCTATTTCTGAGTTTTGATTTGTTCGGCCTCAAAGAGTAGCAAAAGAATTTCGTTTAAATACTGCAGGATTAACAACCCTATTAACATGCAAATGGGAAGAAAGGGAGACTCTTTGGCAGAAATTAATTTTTTTTGGCCGGCCATTTATGTTGTGTTGTTCATGAGTAGAGATATTAGTTCCTTCTGAAATCCATGGTGGTTCTCAGATGAGATAGGGAGAGAGGGAAAAAAAAAGGCCCACTATCTTGTCTTGCTCCTAATTTGTCGTGCTGGAATAATAAGATGAAGCATTGGCTATTAATTAGAAAATTGGATATGGTGAGAGAATTGTCAGTAACGATGTTAACATCTTTCTAATAGTAATAATAGGGTTACCAACTAAAACTTCTGTTATAAAAAATTTAATCACTAAAATTGGCAAACCTAGATATTTTAGTCACTAATTATATAAATTATTCTAGAATCAATATATGAGCAATACATAGGAGAACATAAGTAATGCCACTTAAGATTACTTGACTACATAAGTGTCCACATATGCTAAATTAATGCAATGCTACATTAAATTAAAAAATGTGACTTTTAACATAACTTATATAGTAATTAGTAAGATTTTAAATTTAATAGAGCCTTCATTAAATAATTAATTAAAATGATGGTCTATTTAATCACTAAAATTTTTCCACCAAAAAATGTCTCACATATTAGAGAATTTTGAGAAAATAGTAAATGAATAATTATGGTACAAATACAAAAGGAATTTAAAGTCATAATTTAAATTTAAAAAAATAATAACTAAAAAATAATACTTATGTTCTAATAGGATTATTATGACTTTTAAAATTGATATATTTTCACAACTTTATATTAAAATTAAAATACAAATTGACTAAAATCTTGCATTGGATGTCACATAGGATATCACAAAGGATAATTGAGCTATTTAAGAGGGTTGTAGATTCAATGCAATATCAATTCTACATATTAAAGTGTATACCACTTATAATTAGTAAGAAAATTTAACATCTATATAAAATACAAATTTAATAAAGAAATTATTTAAATGAATAAAAACAGTGAGTTGAATACTAAGAATGACGAGTACATAGTGCTACAATGAGAAAGAAATTAAAAAAAAGCATAACTATTGATGAATTGCATAGTCTAACATATCTTTTTTTACTATTTAACCTATGAATTAGTTTTGTCATTTATGCATATTTTAAATATATTTGAACCGCATTCTTGCAACGAAACAGTATAACCGTAGTGTGCCATATATAGTTAAGCACATGATCAAGGCAAGGGGCAGACGAAAAGCATCACTGTGAAGATTTTCTGGGCAAAGTTAATTAGAGGGATGCATGTGGTCAGAAAGTGAAAAATGGAGTAAGGCTTTAATTTCATATTGGTTCAGATTCGCCATATGATTAGAGTATATTTATATTTTCATGGGTGTGTGATTCAGACGATCAAAGCAGGAATAGTTGGGTAGAAACTTTGTCATGTCAACAGGAGATAAGTTCTATGACTATGGACTGACTGGGGTTAATATTGTAGCACTTGATGCTTTAAATCAAGGCTAGAAAGTCACTGACAATATTGTAGGGACACATGAAAATCTGCTGCTGGTTTGTACCTCATTAAAGACATGGATTGAAGACAGTTTGTGACTAAGCTAGAGGAATCGACAAGGAGTTTTTTTTATGCTAGTCAGGTTAGTATTTGCAAATAGGCTTAATGATGTTTATAGTAACCGTTGTTTGTTTAGGCTAATACTTTGTTGATTTTAGTAGTTTTGCTTTATGTTTGTACTTGGATTTTTGTCCTTTTACTTTAGCCAATGCCTAAATAATAATCGAAAAAAGGGCAACACGTTCACAGAACTTATCAAATGAGGACAGTAGCAAACCAATAATGAAAGATACTTGCTCTGATACTGTGTTCAATTTTATATAAATTGGTCCTTAAATGAACGAATTATGCATATAAGTCCAAATAAGATTCCAACTCAAAGACAATTAGCAATGGATGAAATAACTTACTTTTATACATGCTCAAGACCATCCAATTTATCAATGTAGAACAATGTCACTTTTATATAATCTAACACATTAAATCATAAGAAAGACGCAGCCAAATCAAGAAAGTTCTAGAAAATCACCTATAAAATTGTCTCGTGTAATGAATTGTTAAAGGAACATGGTACAGAAAGCCTCACAAATTATGTCATGCACGCTTAGGTATAGGAACATGGCACATGCCAGAAAGATCACGCACATAATCTTGCGCGTTTGGATCTAGGTCTCCTGTCAAACGCAGCGTTATCTGTAATATTTATGGCAAATTCTAGCAAGTAGTGGCTATTGGTATGTTGGTGGAGAACTTGTATGATATTGCACTGGTCTAAGCGTCAAATTGTCCTGCCACAGTTTTTGTATATGTTCCACTTTGTTTTATTTATTTATTTTTTTTAATAATGGTAAGACGGCCGAACTCACTGGGCCCCTATTACAAGGGTACCCAGTGGGCCTTAAATAGATCAAGGGTAAGGGAATGTCAAAGCCTAAACGAAGGCTTAGGACCACCATCCGCCCACACACAACTCGCAAGGCACAAAGTCAAAGTTGTGGCCATAGACTCGAACCCGAGTGGGGGGCGGAAAGTGGAGTGTGTGGCCAACTTGCCACACACAGCTTCGACTTCCCCTTCGTTTTAGTGGTATGGTATACTTCACTATTTATTTTTAATTTTTTGTGGAATTTTATTTTTTAAATTTTTTGCAATATTTAATTAGTTTATTAACATATTCTATTAACCCAGATTTAGTTCACACATAAAAATTGTAGCGTAGAATAGAATACTATTTGGTGAATAATAGAATACTTTTTTGGCATTAAACTTCCCATATGTTTTTTAGTGAAAAACATATTAATTTTTAGTGAAAAATAGATTAATTTTTAATCAAAAATACGTTATTTTGAATGGAATTGGAGTGACTTTTATGGAGTTTGATGTTGTCAAGTTCAGGATTTTAAATTGGGTTGATTTTTGTTTTCTGATCTAAGTTTACCAAATGTATACATCAATTTCATATATATATATATATATATATATATATATATATATATATATATATAGATATATATATATATATATATATATATATATATATACACACACACCCACACACATGCGCGCACACACACACACATATTTGTATGTAGATTGAAGGTTTTTGTTTTTTTTTTTGGGGAGAAAAGAGAGAGACAGATGGATGAGAGAGAAGCGGAGATGAGAAATAGAGAGAATTGTCACAATTTTCTTCTTCTTTAGGTGCAATCTCTAATATGAATTTTACAATTTAACTCTCATCCCCCTAATTTTTCAGCGAATTTGGCGTCGAAGGCGGTCCGACTGGCTTCGATCGGCGTGGTGTCGTCTTTCTTGGAGCACGCTGGTGGTTTGACGGTGGAACCGGCAATTCAGACGGCGGCTTGGGATGTCGACGATTGGGATTTCGTCAGCGAGGTGAATGACGATTTGATCGTGGACCGGATCGACGCGGAAAATCCGAGGATTGTGTTTCAACCGGTGCTGAGTCTCCAAGAGGCCAAAGATGCTACTTCTGAACTGAATGATGCACTTAAAACGTAATTTCTCTCTCTAACTATCGGAATATCTTTTTTTATTTAATTGATTGGAGATATTAAATTATTAATTGTCGTTTGTTGTTTTATTGTTCGCCGTTTCATCATTTGTTCAGAAGTTCTAATTCTGATTTCCGATCATGTTTATGGCACGCTATAGGACTATATGGCTAAAAAATCATGAAAATCCAAAGTCTATTCAGGTGATGATTTACTTATCTTTTTAATAATATTTTTTAAAAGTTTATTTTATTAGGCACCATACAAAAGTACGGGTTTATTTTATTAGGCATTGAGAAAGGACTATGTGGTATATTTTATTTTCCTTTCTCAACATTGTAGTAGCTATGTAATGGAAATTTATTTATAGTAGAAATTTAGATTGTGTTATTCCAAATCATAATTACTAATGGTGTATGGTGTTGAAATGAGCAACAATATTTTATATGTTTTGCTGTGGAAATGAGCATCAATATTTTACATGTTTTGGTATTGAAATGAGTAAGTATATTCTACATTTAATCAATTTTCAATAATTAATGTATTTCATTTTTCAAAAAAGGACAAATTTGAAAAATATTGATTTCCTATCTGGCGTTTATAATCCGAATTCAATGCAAAGAAATATATTCTTCAATGTTAAGTAAAACTTTAATTTTAAAAAACTTAAATTAAAAGATAATAAGCGTCTAACTTCCTATAAGGACAAATTTGATAAATATTGATTAGTACACAATATTAATTTCTATACATATACAACATAAGAGTCTTTGCCATTAGGTTTTAAATTTTTTAATTTATTTTTAAAAAAATATATTTTAAATTTAAATGCTCCGTGTATAGCACGAGTTCATACTAGTAGAAACAAATAATAACTAACAGCTAATAGTTGATCGCTGGATAAGATTTTAATTATTATTCACGTCTTTGATGGTGACCAAGCACATTGCACACTCTGACCCTTTTCTTAATCAATGAACATCCTTTCCAAATCCAGGAGCGAAACGTTTCTATCAAGTCGAGCGCAATCTGCAAATCTCCGTTTTCTTTTTAAAAAAAAAAAAGAAAAATAGACCTGCCCCTGAAAAAGAGAGAATCTCACAGACGGTAGAGGCCATAGATTTTTGCTTGATTTAATATTTAAAGCCTTACAGCCTGTGAAACGTTTTAGTTTCAGCGCTCCCGAACAGGGGTATTATTGATGAAGATGGAGACACGTCTGGCCTTCAGCTTTTTAAGAGACTTGTGTAAAATTGATAATATTTGAATTAGCTTTTTGACCTAAAAAATTCATTTACAAAAATGTACAAGCCATTAGTTTTTAACATTTTTTAATTTCAATTTGCTTGTTATTAAAGAGTTTTTCAAATATTACAAAGTCCTCATCATTAAAAAGCCCAAAAATAGACTGCTTTGTTGTTAGATTTTGCAAGTTTGAAACTTATAAATTGATGATGTGAGATAAAACTTCGTTACTTACATATTCACTTGCTTCAATTGTTACAAATAACGCTCCCAAAATTCATATTTTACTATTCAACAATAACAACAACACTACCACCTCCCAGTGCGGGTCATACTTTCGCGGGGTCTGGGAAAATCCAGATATAAGCAACTTTATCTGTATCGGCATCTTCGTCCGTAGAAAGGTTGATTTCAAGAGACCCATAAAATAAGATTTTGTGAAAACATTTTATAGAAGAAGCATTTTGTGAAAACATTTAATGAAAAATAATCTCATAATGAGTGTATAGGAAAGAATTCATTAAATAATTGGTCATATGGCATCTACAAAGTAAATTGAACACAAACAAATACTACACAAAAGTAAGCAACATTAACCATGAGAAATACTCTCATAATTGGAGAGTGAAAACAATTCTCACAATCAGCAAGACAATAACTACGAAAAGATAAAATACTACTCCTATTAAATAGAAATAAAAAATATAACAAAGACAATGGCCAAAATGATCGAAAAACCGACCATCCCAACCTCACAAAAAACCAGTTCAAAGTAATTAGAGAAGAAGAAGAGGATGATGAAATAGATAAGACACGGGCGGGTTACTGGAATGAAGGGTGTGTTTGGTAGGGGGAAAATCATTTTTCCGAAGAATAATTTTCCCATTTTACTTTGTTTGGTAAAAGCAGGGGAAAGTCATTTTCAGGAAAAAATCATTTTACCCATGTGAAGAAAATTGTTTTCCCTTGAAAAAGTAGGGAAATTGATTTTCTTGACCTGATTTTTGTTGCCCAATTTTGTCTCTCATTCTATTTTCTTTTAATTTGCCCAGAATCATTCTATTTTCTCTCCATTTTGTCTCTCATTCCTTTCCCCTCTTCTTCATCTTCATCTTCACCATCTTTATCGATGATTTCCATCGTCAATTTCTGCAATTCCTTCTTGAGTTCTCTGCCCTTGTTACTATTGTCCTTTTCAAGAACTTTGTAATCTGAGACACCCATCGTCTCCCCATTTGTTATTTTCTTTAATCTGGATTTAATATCAGTCAAATTCTACTGCGTATCCATGGGAATAGTGGAAAAATTGAGATTCATTATTGGACAAAATCTAGTTTTCCCTAAATGGGCCAATCCATGCTAGACCTGTAGACAAGGCCCATATCTTGGATAATAGGCCCTAACATGCAATCCTAGGGGTTCCTCCTAGGGCCCTTCCATGCCGAGACCGGCGTCCCATAGGGGTGTTCCGGGTAAGATTACTATTTTACCCCTTTGTCGAAGGGACTATAAATGTTCACTTACCCTCCTCGGGAAAGGGGTTGGTAGTCTGATGCATTGAACTCATATGACATTCTCTTTCTTTTGACCTTTGACTTGGACCTCGGCTAACTTGACCGTCGGAGGGTGCTCCCCGGTCCACAACTCGGGGGTGCCCTTTTTGCAAGTTGGGCCATTTGGAGAAGAGGACGTCAGGTGTTGCGCGCGAGCTGTCAGATAAACCCGTTCTTTTGTCCCATATGATCATTAACAGTACTTCAGAAGAATCTTCCGGAATCAGATTGGCGCCGTTTGTGGGAAGAGCGGTAGCGATGGTGGTAAACTAAGCAACACGAGCACGGACTCGTAAGGACAATGCCCCCGCGGTTAATACCTTTGCGCCTCCTGAGGTGTAGGACGCCTCAGAGAGTTTGCGGGCAAATCCCCTTTTTTGTTAATCTGCCTCTTCACGACAGAGAAGCATATGTCATGGTGGACGCCCTGAAAAATTTTATGTCCACCATGACGGACACTATCACCCGGCAGATCCAATAACAGGTTAAAAGGGCTATGGAGGCGGCTAACTCGGCCAGGTCACTTCTTCATTTTGATTACGTACTTACCCACGGAGGGGAGCCCTCCCACCGGCCGGAGTGGTACCATCTCCCTGTTATACAGAGCGAGAGCGGGAGGTATCTCGGTCGAATCGGAGCGGTCGGCACTATATGGAGCAGCTCGCTCGACGCACAGCAGTGAGACCTAGTGGCCGCCCCATGCAGGAGGCAACGACCAAATCAACAACTGCTTCCACTCCTTATGCAACCCATTCCAGGCGAATCGTCTGGCTCGAGGAATAGGAACAGATTTCCAAGCCTCGGAGGGAGATCTCAGGTAGGCGACGGCTCAGCTCGGAACGCCGCACCCACCGTGACCGCACACGAAGTCCTCCATGGGAGATCCGTAGTTAGGAACCGCGCTGAGGAGACCGGTCGCCGGCAAGAGCTTTGAGGCATGGCCGGGAGAGGAAAAGTCCTTCTGTTGCTGAGGTGGAGCATCATCCTGAAACCCCCGTAAGGTGTCGGGAACAGCCGCTCGGCCGATTGCTCCTCCCTTCTCCACCCCGTTTAGCACAGAAATCATCGATGCTCTACACTACAGCAAAGTCAAGATACCCACGGTAGACCTTTACGATAGGACGACAGATCCCAAAGAGCATCTGGGGGTCTATAAGGCGCAGATGTATGTGCAGGACATAGATGATGCCGCTTATTACCGCTATTTCCCTGCCACCTTAAAGGGAGTGGCACAATCATGGTTTAATGGTCTGCCCTCAGGAAGCATCACTTGTTTCTAGAACCTGGCTGATAAATTTGTTAGCCAATTCATCGCCAGTCGGAAGGAAATGAGGACTAGTATCCACCTGTCCAAAATCAAGCAAGAGCCATAAGAGTCCCTCACCGAATTTATCAAGCGCTTCTATCAGGAGGCGGTGCTGATTCCAGACCTGGAAGATGGGGTGGCTTACACCTACTTCTTGAGCGATCTCAGGAGTGGCCGTTTCAAGTTCTCCTTGGCTGAATAGAAGGAGACCACGTTGGCCGAGGCAGGCTGTAGATTTCATTCGCGCCACAGAGATCTGCGCTGAGAATTCCAACGCCCCGAAGAAGGCTAGGATTTTGGGGGATAAGAATCTCAATAGTGGTGACAGGAATCCTGGCCCCCGAGAAAGCAAGACGCAGTTCAAGGTAATTGACCCTTGGTTTACTACCGATGCTAGAAGCATCCTCATGGAGGTTAGGGGTCCCATACTTCGAAGACTGCCACCCATAACCGTACCCCTGAAGCCGCAGAATGCCAGAAAATACTGTGAATTTTATGAACAAAGTGGACACACCACTACTGAGTGCCGAGAGCTGAAGAGAGCCCTTCATGAATTGGTAGACAAGGGTCAGATCGCTCAATTTTTAAAAAGAGGACCCCGCTTCCTTCGACGAGAACAGGAGCCCGCACAACCCCTATCGCGGGATGAGGAGTGTTCAACGGAAGTGGTGTCCATAATTGCTGGGGGTTATGCGGAAAGAATGACCCGGTCAGCTTGGAAACCTCAGCTTAGAAGCGCACAGCAGGTGCTTACCACTGAGCAAGGACCCCGCACAATGGTGCCCACAATGGTGTTTGGTGGGAAGGAAGCCCCGCGATTCGCCTATCCGCATAATGATCCCTTAGTCGTTGAGATGAAGATAGCAAGTGTAATTGTACGGCGAATTCTGATCGACACAGGTAGCTCTATTGACATCATAACCTGGGACTCCTTGAAGAAACTCACGCATCCCGGACGTGACATCGTCCCATTAGTGCACCCTATCTTGGTCTTCGGCGGGCAGGAGGTGAATCCCACTGGGATGATCTGCCTCCCTATGCGCTTTAGTGACAAGCTCAAATCCAAGAACCTAGAGGTCGAATTCTTGATCGTTGATGTGCCCACGGCCAACAATGTGATCCTAGGACGTCCAACCCTTCACAAGGTGAAAGTTCTCATCACCCCATACTTCCTCCAGCTCCAATTCGAGACTGATGACGGCAGCATCGGTGAAATGCATAGGGACTAATGGACAGCTCAGGAGTGTTACTTAGTGAGCATCAAAACCATAGTAGAGCGAACGAAGGAGCACGGGCCTGACGGGCCGTCCCAGGTGGAGAAGCGTGCAAGGACTGGACCAGCCACCATGGTCCCAGAAGCATTGGTCTTCCACACCCTCGCCTCGGCAGAACCCGTCTCGACCAGAGGCCACGGGTGATGTGGAGCAAGTTTCACTTGAAGTGGAACGGCCTTAGTGCACAGTTCAGCTGGCTCAAGATATCACGGCTCTCGATCGGCAATCACTGCTCTTCCTCCTACGAGAGTATAAAGATGTCTTCACGCTTGGACCAGAGGAAATGCCCTGTATCACCCCAATCGTTATGGAACATCGGCTGAATATGAACCTTCATCACAGGCCAGTCATCCAAAAGAAGCGCCATATGGGCCTGGAGATAGCGGCCGCTGCCAATGCTGAAGTACAGAAGTTGCTAGAAGTTGGGTTCATTCGAGAATGCCAATACTCTGACTGGATCTCGAATGTGGTTTTAGTGAAGAAACTCAATGGGACTTGCAGAATGTGTATGGATTTCATGGATTTGAACAAGGCCTACTCGAAGGATAGCTAACTGCTGCCGAAAATTGACAATTAGTGTACGCCACAGCTGGACATGCCTTATTGAGTTTCATGGACGCTTTCTTCGGGTACCACCAGATACCTCTCTGCGCAGAAGATCAGGAAGATATTGTGTTTATCACGAACCGCGGCCTCCACTGTTATAAGATGATGCCTTTTGAAATAAAGAACACATGGGCCACTTAGCAACACTTGGTTAACAAACTGTTCGAACCTCTTATTGGCAAGACCATGGAAGTCTACGTCAACGACATGATAGTAAAAAGCAAGACCGATGCAGATCATGGCCATGATTTAAAGAAGATGTTTGATATACTCCGGGCCTTCAATATGAAGCTTAACCCCAAGAAGTGCGTATTTGGGGTACGGTTGAGCAAATTTCTCAGCTTCATGATCAGCAGCCACGAAATCGAAGTTAACCCTGACAAGATCCAGGCCATCCTCAACATGAAGCCGCCACAGGGTGTAAGAGAAGTGCAATGCCTAACCGGCTGCATAGCCGCCTTGGGCCGATTTATGTCTCGGTCTGCAGACAAGTGCCAGCCGTTTTTTCGCGTCTTACGACAGCGGGCAGTTGGGACCAGCAGGCTGACGGGGCTTTCCAAGCCTTGAAGACTTCCCTGGCTTAGCTACCTAAGATCGCCAACCCCCTGGAAAAGGAAAGTTTGGTCCTGTTTATCAATGGATGAAATAACTTACTTTTATACATACTCATGACCGTCCAATTTATCAATGTAGAATAATGTCACTTTTATATAATCTAACGCATTAAATCATAAAAAAGATGCAGCCAAAGTAGGAAAGTTCTAGAAAATCACCTATAAAATTGTCTCGTGTAATGAATTGTTAAAGGAATTGAACTAATACAGAAAGCCTCACAAATTATATCATGCACGCTTAGGTATAGGAACATGCATGGTACATGCCAGAAAGATCACGCACATAATCTAGCGCGTTTGGATTTAGGTCTCCTGTCAAACACAGTGTTATATATAATATTTATGGCAAATTATAACAGGTGGTGGCTATCGGTATGTTGGTGGAGAACTTGTATGATATTGCACTGGTCTAAGCTGTACGTGTACATGGATGTACTGCACAATTTGTAACTTATTATATCATGCAGACAATTTATTGTGTCTGTTACATTCCGAACGCCAAGTTAATCCCTTTTGAATCATATAAAAATCGTGTCCTATACATTAATGTACGTTATTAAACAATTAAGGTGTGGTCATTTTATTGTTATCATACCATTCTATTCAGTTTTATTTAGTTATGATCACAAACATGTCTGCTTCAGTATATAATACTATGCCTATATGCACCATCAACCCTTGCAGTAGATCTATGACACTATTGGTTCGACTCATGCGAGTTATGAGTGTCCGAGCATATGGGCGACGTACGTTATAGAAAGTGATATTCATGGACTATCAGGTATTTGACGAATACGCTAATGTAATTCCCCATCGTGTACATGTATGTTGCTAACGACAACGTTTGATTACTACAGTGTGATGAGATTTTCGTCAGTATAGAAGGTGATGTTGACATTTCTCGATGGAGACCTTTACTCATCATTGGATAAGTGTACCACATCTCTGGACTCTCTGTTGATGCTGCTACCGATGGCGAGAAGAATGTGGTCACCAACAATTACAAGTTGGTCTTCTCATCGAGAACGAGACTTCTTGGCGTCATTGACGATTGCCCAGATATTCCCTTCCAGCACCGACCACCTTTTCTGCCTTTCATTGATGTCCCTCAGCGTCTATGAACACCAAATAATGTCGTAGGTACGTATTGTTCACATAATACACTTCACTAACTACATTCCTACGTATAGTTATTCTGAATTGTATATAACGGTCACCTTTTTTTATTGTTTACGTAGACGTTATCGGCATGGTAGTTGATATATCTCCTTTAGAGAGGATAAGAGATAGGAACACTGCAAGAAGAGAATTGTCACTTCCTGACATGCAGTAAGTACTTTCATTATTTAACATTTTTTGCACACTACGTGCCTCACTCTTGTAATATGAAAATTAGTACACAACCTACCTATTTATAGGATGCACCCATTAAGATTGACTTTATGGGGAGATTTCACGGATGTTGAGGGCAGCTATATTGAGCAACATTTGACTGAGGAGAACATACTTCTAGCTTCTAGAGTTCACATTAGAAACTATCAAGGTATCCTTATCTCAATTGTTGTATTTTTATTCCTAAAATATTTTCATTCCTAAAATTGCATAATTTTCATTAATATAATGATATATTTCATTAATACGCTGTCTTGCCTGTAATGTGTATTTAGGAATTTCAGTTTCTACTTTACCCATTAGTAGATTGCTGATCATCCCCGATATTGAAGTAACAGAAGACTTTGAAGGATGGTATACAAAACAGATTAAATTTATTTCACTTTGTATTTGCTGTGCAAGTTATTAGCACTTGACCTCACACATGTGCCGTTTGCTACATGCACTAGGTACTCTGGCACTAAAGGTGTTATGAAGCATTTTGATTTGATGCGTACGAGAACATTACGTATGCACAATCTAGAAAAGTTGTTCGCTGCTAAACGGATTAGATTAGATCAATATGCAACTGCATCAAATGTAAGCAACAACATTTTTATCCCAATGTTAATTACACATACATATATTCCTTCAATGTCACATAATGTGCAACATTTGGTACATGCAGGTGAGATATTTTCGTATTTTTACATATATTGTCGAAATCCATGCACTGTTGTATGATGCGTGCATTAATTGCAACCACAGTACCCACAATTACGTATTCGCGCTTAATGTATCGTACTGCGCATGCCAACCTCCACGTCTGACTCATAACTGGTTCGCATAATTGATTGCCTACTGGTCGGTACTCTGCCCTAATTTTTCTAATTTCATTTGCGCATTACTGTAACCACTTTATTACATTCACATGGATAGGTTCATCTTCAGAGTTGTCTTACAAGATACTACAGGATACAAAGAGTTCACTGTTCTTCATGAGGATGCTCGAATTCTATTGCATTTGACATCTTCCCAATTGGATATATATGCAGTGCAGGTACTATCATTTTCAATGCTACTAACGTGAATACAACTTCTTTTTTAAATTGTTGCATAGCCCATATTAATATTGTGTGCAACCATATGGTCATCTATCGCTCTATGCGATTGTAGATGACTATGTAAGTCAACCTTAGGTTTTCATTTTGGAGCCTCCACATCCCCACCAAGTAGAAGCCCCCGCCGTTCTTATTGTGCTAGTCAATTGGGAGGAAGAGGTTTATTACATATGAAAATCTAATGTTAGTTACACCAGGTAGATAATGCGTATATGTAACTGACAATTATATTATTCTCAATCAAATAATCACTACATATTCATTTCCTTTGTAGGTACAAGAGGAGGAGGTGGATTGATCGTAATTAGCATCATATATTGTATTATCATCCTCCATTGTGCCATGCTTTGTAACAAGCTTATTATGTCATTTATCGCTCATATTTATATACACATTTTCTATAACCATATAGTTTCTGTTCGAGTAACCGATTAGTTATCGACGAAATTGCTTCAGAATTACTTATTCATTAAAATTTTGCATTCTATCAGTGTAATTACAACATTAATTATGTCCGCAACAGGCTTCTATTTACTATTTCCCTACATACCTTGAAAATGTCCACTTGATCATGCTCCGTGCAAAAGCACGGGCCCAGACTAGTTATTATATACACCCGGGAGTTTATATTCTGGTTTCATGTAAGCACCACCTTAGCATGCCATGTCATCTTATATAATTTTGAAAAAAAACTAAAATTATTTATTAGAATTTTATTTTTTATTGGAAAATGGGGTAGTTTTTGTCATTTGGGTATTTTGACGAAATTAATGAGAAGTTTGGATTAAGGGAGGGAAGTGTTTTTGCGCCGAGAATACAACGCCAGCCGAGGAAGTGATTTGCACCCACGGCCCTGGAACCTGTACGTGGACGGCTCGTCCATCAAGGACGGGAGTGGGGACAGCCTCATCATTTAAAGCCCCATCGGGGCACCGTACGAGCACGCTTTGAAGTTCATGTTTAAGGCGTCTAATAATGAAGCAAAATATGAAGCCCTCATTGCGGGAATAGAGCTATGTTATACCGCGGGGGCAGATTCTGTCCAAACCTTCTCTGATTCCCAGTTAGTCATCAGCCAACTCAACAGTACGTATGAAGCAAAGGACGACACCATGGTCGCGTATGTTCGACGGGTACAGAAGGCGACTAAGTTACTAAAGCACTTTGCAATCACACATATCCCTCGCTTAGAGAATTGACAGGCTAATGCCGTTTCTAAACTGGTAAGCTCGTCCGATGACAGGAAGCCCAAAAACATTCAATGGGAGACCCTGATAGAGAGGAGCATCGATCTACATGAAGTGTTGTGGTTAGACAGAAGCTCGACATGGATGGCTCCTATCCGCGCGTACCTCACTGATGGTACCCTTCCCTTGGATCCCAAAAAAACAGATAGAGTGAAGAAGAGGTCGAACTGGTTTATCCTATACGAGGGGATCTTATACAAGAGATCTTTCGCCCGAACCCTCCTACGTTGTGTGATCCCGGAAGACGGAAAAAAGATACTGGAAGAGCTGCACGAAGGCGTTTGCAGCACACATGCCGAAGGCCTCGCCCTAGTTGTTACGGCCATTTGAACTGGCTACTATTGGCTCGGTTTGTGGGAGAATTCTATGACACTGGTGTGGACCTGTGACAAATGCCAGAAATTCACCCCTATCCAATGAGTCCCCTCCACCCCCATGACGCCAATCGTCAGCCCCCTGCCCCGTTCACCACATGGGGAATGGATATCCTCGGCCCTTTCCCCAAAGTTATGGGGCAACGTAAGTACCTTTTTGTGGCGGACGACTACTTTACCAAATGGATAGAGGTCGAACCCGTACCCTCTATAACCACTGCTGAAGTGCGAAGGTTCATTTAGCGGAACATCATCACCCGCTTTGGCATCCTACATGCCATCATCTTTGATAAAGACAGGTAGTTCGACACCAGTAGGCTCATAGACTATCTCAGCAGCTTGGGCTGCCAAGTTGGGTTCATCGCTGTGGCTCACCCTCAGGCCAACGGCCAAGCCAAGGCGGCCAACAAGTCCATTCTCCATGGCCTACAGAAGAAACTTGACGATCCAAAGGGCAAATGGGTGGAAGAACTGCACGCCATCCTATGGTCCCTCCGCACCACTAAAAAAACTGCTACTGGCAAAACCCCTTTCATGTTAACTTATGGGTCCGAGGCTATTCTACCCGTAGAGGTCGCCCTCCACATTTATCGGTTGACAACTTTCGAAGAAGAGTTGAATAATGTAGCGCTCCGAGAAGCTCTCGACCTCCTCCCCTCCATCCGTGGTGACGCTCTCCTTCGAGAGGCCTTCTATAAACTCTGCATCGCATGCCTGCACAAACGTTCAGTGCAATTGCAACCAATTCATGTGGGTGACGTCGTTCTCCGGCATATGGAGGCCGTGGTGCATGCGGGGGAACATGGAAAACTCACTGCCAATTGGGAAGGTCCATACAAGGTTGCTTCTGAAGTCCGTCCCGGAACGTATCGCCTCGAGACCGTTAGCGGCTCTCCCATACCACGAACCTGGCATTGCAACAACCTCAGAAAGTACTATACTTAGGCTCATGCTTTTCGTTTTCCTCTAACCGACATGTATTCCTTGATTACAAGTAATAAAATCAGAAGCCCACAGTGGCCACGTTTGCACTCATACGCACCCTCCTTTTCTCTAAGTACGGCCTTATGGCCGGTCGCTACACTTTTAGCTCCAATGGGGGCTAAGGGTCCTTGAGCACGACCTTATAGCCGGTCGCTGCACTCTTAGCCCCAATGGGAGCTAAGGGTCCCTAAGCACGGCTTTATGGCCGGTTGCTACACTCTTAGCCCCAATGGGGGGGTAAAGGTCCCTGAGCGTGGACTCATGACCGGTCACTACACTCTTAACCCCAATGGGTGCCAAGGGTCCCAGAGTATGGCCTCATGGTGGGTCGCTACACTCTTAACCCCAATGGGTGCTAAGGGTCCATAACCACGGCCTCCCGGCCGGTCACAATGCAAGTTGCGTATTCCTTAGCCAAATGACACATCACTTGTTCTTTCGCTTAGGGGCTGCTACCCTACGGAACATGAAGAACGAAAACACAAGCTAAAATGAAAGAATAAGTACGAAGCAGAAGAATGATCAACGAAAGAAGCTGGTTACCAGAAATGAACGTTTTTCATTAATGAAGTACGAGTACAACCTCTAATAAAAAAAGACGAGTTAGAAAGAAGAAAGAACAAGGAAATAGAGGGGGGTTACATATCAGGCTCTCCACTATCCTCATGACCCTCCTCCTCAGAAGCCTCAGCCTCAGCATCCAAGGCGTTAGTTGCCTCATCCCATGCACCCTCACCCTCTCCAGGAGGAGGAATAAGTTCCATCTCCTCGAGGTTACGACCTTTGTCCTCGGCCCACTGGCGCTCGTCTACGTAGTGGAGGCAGGCCTCGAAATAGCTATCCTTCTGAAATTCCTAAGCCAGCGTCACCAAGACTTTGAGCAAATACCCCAAGGTATCCATACAGCCCTACTGATAGCCTTGTTCCTTGGCTTGAGCCACCCTTTCAGCCCCCGTGGTCGTTTCAGCCTTGGCCTTTGTGAGCGGCTCCTCTAGCTGACGCTGTAAGTCTTTCTTCTCAGCCTCTTGGGCGTCCTGATCAGCCTTTAGATTTTCCCAGCGTCGCTGGTACCGGGACGCTAGCTCTTCTAGCCTTTGGCACTCCGCCGTGGCTCTCATCCCCCGAGCAAACGCTTCGGCCATTGTCACCTCCTCCTCGGTGATCTTGGTGGAATCCGAGGTGCCCAAGGTCGCCAAGTCCTAGGACTTAACTAAGTCTTGGACAAGTGAAAACTTGGCCGCAGGATCTGCCTTGATGAAATTGGTGGATGGCCGCTAGGCGCTCGGGGGAAGAACTGCCGGCGGCTTGAGAAGCAGCTCCCATGGTCTTAGAGGGGGGTTTGTTCCCGGATGTCGGTGGTACGATCCCCAGTTGACCGACTTCCAGATTGCCGAGGGGTAGACTGTCCGACTCCTAGTTCCTCCGCATGGGTAGGGGCGGATGCCGAGGTCTTATCAGGGCGGCCCTAAGTTCGTTGGCGCTTGCGGACCGGTAAGCTAATGGTAGGCTTCCTTCCGCACAGTACTAGAGGGGGTTTCTGTGGTCAAAATAATTTAGTTAGATTACTCCAAACCTGGGATGATGAGAAAAAGGGGCGAATAATGTTCTGAAGTGTACCTTCTTGGCTTTTTGGTTGACGAGACGTTGCCTCTCCTCTTCTCGACGGCGCTCAGCATCAGCTGCCATTCGGTCCGGAGTGGCGTCCCCGGTCTTAAAGACTGTCAACCTCGCCCTCGCTTGCTCTACTTAAAATAAAAGAGAAGTCAGGTCAGGACCAAATAGAAAAGCTGACTAACATTGGGACGACCAATACCCTTAGAAAAATTCTTAAGGATCAAAAGGCCCGCCGGGGTAAAGAGGAAGTCGTTTCCAAAAAACTTCAACTTAGGGAGCCCATTCAAAGGTTCCCTATCACTAGACTTGCTCTTCCTCCTCTCAGGGCCCTTCACAGATTCTATCGCCTGAGCCATAAACTTGGGGATGGGTCGAGGCTTATCGTCCTCCCGTATGTAGAATTGGAAATAACGGGCCGTTTTTCTTTCCTCGGCTGTAGGCTCCCCAAAGGGGTTTCTAACAGGCTTACCCTCGTTCCAGTCAGGAACGTTTCTGCAACCTAACTCTCGATGGACAAAGAGGAAGTTATATTTCCAATGCTTCACCTTTGACTTCTTCTTGATGGCCGTCATGAATCCCGACCTGTTGCTGAAACAATACCATCCCAAATCTCCAGTCTCCTTGGGGGCCCTCTGGACGATATGCACGAGAATAAACGCTTGTGCCAAGCAGGTGAGGTTGCCCAGTTCGCAAGTAGTGATGAAAGAGCAAATGTTGTGCCATGATGTAGGCATAACCTACACGGGCGCTAGTTCATACTTGCTCAAAACCTTTTCAATCTCCGGGTGAAGAGGAAATCGGAGACCTTAGTTGAGAGCCATATGATAAACAGCTATACATTTGGCAGGCGACTCATTCACGGTGGCATCCGCCTTGGGGATTGCGAAGGTGTACCCAGCAGGCAGGAGGTATTGTTTCTCGAGGGGCGTCCTTTTTAGTGTAGGAACGACCTTGGGGTCAGAAAAGTGACTGCCCGAACCGTCCTGCGGGTCCGGGCGGTTAGGGCCCTTGGAAAGTCTGGTCCCTCCGCAACAATCTCTAGAACCAGTCCTACAGGCGAACACCTTTTCTCTTAAGTACCGACTTGCCCGGAGCCGGAGGCCCTTTGTGGGACGAGGAGCTAGTCAACGCCCCCTCCAAGGACGAACATATCGACGAGCTGTCAGAAGAGGAGGAGCAGGTCTCCCCGAAGTAGAGCTACTACTAGTGGAGGCAACTTCGGCCCCTGGTTTTGATGAGCTTGGGGCAGAGCAGGGATTACCGTGTGTACCCTCGGCCAACAACTCGGCTGGAGACCTGATGCGGGTGGGAGACTTGGTTTTTGTCATTCTTCGTACCTAGAAATTAGTCATATAGTCAGCTATGGTGTTGTCCCATGGATATGAGACCTCCACCTCAGGATTGAGGATGCTAAGGGTGGAGGAATACTCGCAGTTAGACCATGAGGGAGTGCTTGGTTCAAAAAGAGGCATCGCGTATGTAACTGCCTGAACCTAAAGTTCTTTTTAATTGTTTCAAACTAACTTAATCGCAATTTAATTCAGTTGAGTCTCGCGTTTCAATTTATTATTATATATGTATCTGTTTAAGTTTATCATTTTTGTGTATAAATTTATTCGTCGCAGGTTGAAACGACGACGTGGTCTCGACCTGAAACTTATAATGCTTCTTAAATAATTCCTCCAAGTTCTGGTTAATATATTCGAACGCCCGCATAGTAATACTAAACAAGTAAATCAATAAATAAAATAAATTTTGAGGTAGTAATAATAATAATAAATGCTCAAAAATAGTAATAAGGTAATGTCCTCCTAAATTTGTATCTTAAGGATGTAAATTCAAATTTATTAATTCTAGCAAGATTATTATTTCAACTCTCTCTCTCCCCCCCCCCTCTCTCTATATATAGTTATACTTGTACTTAAATTTATACATATGAATGTAGTGAATAAATTTAAATTAAAAAAAAAGTGGATAATTATGGGAGAAATCTAGAAAATGGGGGTATGTGGCATGAGATAAAGGGGTAAAAAGAAAAGGAAAAAGAGTAACAAAATTACTTAAGAAAGTTGAGTGACTAATTAAATTCAATTAAAACAAAAATCAAAACAAACCCCCTCATTCTCTTTCTGCCGTGCTGCTTAAACCCCGATCCCCCGTTCTGCCTTGCTCTGTTGCGTCGCCCCCTTGCTGCCCGGCCATGTTCACCGGCGAGCCAGCGTCGTTGGCCACCGTCGTCAGTCCCCGCCGCCCAGCGCCGCCCAACGCTACCTTCAGCCGGCCTCCTTATCCCTCCCTTTGAAGTGTTTTAGTTGGTTTAGTGGGTTGAGAGGTGAGAAACCCTAACCCCCACTTGATTCAATTTTTATCTTTATGCTAGGTTTTGGATAGTAGATGATGTAAATATCATTAATAAGTGTTTATTTGTGGGTTTCTTGAATTATTTTGGATGGTTGGATTGAGTGTAAAGTGAGAAAGGTGATGACTAGAGTTGAAGATGATGCTTGGTTTTAGTTGATTAGGATGATTTGATGATAATTAATTAATTGGTTCATGAAAAATTTAGAGAAATTTGTGAGCGTTATATGTATAATATGGTTGTAATGTCTTGATTATGGGTTGATGATTAAGGTTAGGGTTGAGGTATGTTTGAGTTAATTATGTGAATTCTAAGGGTTTAGATGGGCTAATTGATGTTTACATAGAGCATGTATACTTATATGTGGGTGTATGTTGCTTATGAGGAAGTGATTAAGGGTTGTGTTGTAAAAACAAAATACTTGCTTGGGTTTAACTTATGTGGTAGTTAAGTAATGGCGTTTTAAGGGAATGTTAAGGTATATGTGGATGAGATTTACCTCTAATTGGGATGTTTAGTGTTTAAACAAGTCTCGATGATAATCGGACGGCAAAAAGGAAAAATAAGCATATACGTTATGCTATCGTCTAAACCATGGCGAAGTTTATTTTCAAGTGTAAATAATGGAAAAGGATTGAGTAGTATAATTTATTCCGTTAATAAGCGATGTTATGATTAGTATTCAACTTGAGCATGATCCCATAAAGTTGAATCGCCTTCAAACATATCGCAAGCAACAAATCATTAAAGAGTAGAACGATAGCCATAATAATATTAATTTAATAAGAGCCGCAATAATAACAATAATAATAATAATAATAATAATAATAATAATAATAATAATAATAATAATAATCATAACAATCATAATACTAAAATCCAGTTGTAATCCTAATGATGCAATTCTATAATTACTACAACTGGATATTATTATTACAACTGGAAGCAGCTATTTAATCATGCAAACTTATCCAAGCTGCTTGGTATTTTAAAGTTGTCATAATAATCATGCAAATAATAATAATAATAATAATAATGGTAATAATAACGGAAACAGCGATGCCGCCGATGTCAACACAACCATGATCAATGGCGTCATCAATAATGAATTCGGACTAAATCGTACTCTTACGTTACTGTTATACACATTAAGAGGGTCATTAGTCGTGAAAGGAAGAAAAATAAAAACCAAATAAAATGGAATCCAAGTGACTTAAGAATAAGGACTACATGCACCACGAAGAGAGAATCCAAGAGAATTTAAATCATATGATAAACTAAGGAATTTAATAAAGTTCCCTTAACCTTTCACTAATCAAGGAAAAATTACGTATTTGGAGCAGAAGTGAGGCCATATCGGTCGCTTCAAACTGTCAGCAATGATTTTCAATCAAAGGGAGAGAGATTCTCAAAAACCAGGTACATACATTGCCTGTGCTCTTCGAAAATTCACGTGTTTTTCAAATTATGCAAAATCAATATGGTAATCATGTAATGAATCATTTTAAACAAAGTTTTGTCACATAATCAAGTGGCCCCATCAATTATCAATCATCAGGGCTTATACCCTTCAATTTACCCGCGCGGCTACAACTCATGCTTTCCGATCAGCCTGGAAGATGTGCACCTATCTCAAGATCGTTACAGACGTCAACAAGGGGTCCACTTCCAGATAATAACTGGCAAATCAATTTTAATTATACATTCTCTCTCTCCTGTTTGCAAAGCAAAATATTTTGAAATGCGGGCGCCTAACTAATTTAACTCAAAGCTTATTTTACTGTATAGGAATGTGCGTGCTGAGTTTCGGCTTATATTTCAAATGTTTTTATGTTTTCTGTTTTAGGTAAGGGATCAGTGAACAGTCCTCCTAGCAAGTCAGAGAATAGTAAGAAGTGAAATAGAGCCCCAATTCTTTTGCTGGAGTTTCACTAGCCAAGAGCTCACAGTGATTCTTAGGCTAGCACCTTAAGTATCTAAGGGTTGTGTAATCTTTTGAACATTGGCAATTACTAGTATATTATACTCGTATATTAAATTTGCAGGTGCATCACAACGTATTTAAATGGTTGAAATATGTTATTCCAAGTTTGTCATGATTCCTGTAATTTCAGCAAGCCTTGTTCCATTACAGAACGGCGGTAATGCCTCCAATCAAAGGATTTCCGTTGCTAATCAATAATTTAGAAATAATTAGGTTAAACTAATTAAGCATTGGAAACTAGGGGCGTCACAGCGTAGGGAATCTTTTTGGGTTCCCTACATTGATTCCTTCGGGGGACGCCTGCCACCGCCCGGCCATCAATAAAGGTCGGGAGGCTAGGAAATTACGGATGATGGCCATCCACTTGGGAACTAGCCAATCCCTCAAGAACGTCCCCACTAGATGAGCAAGATGATGACATAATTTACAAGTACAATAAACAATGCTTCGAGGGGTACGAGGGTGTACTTGCGGAAGATGAAGATTCAAGGAGGTTGTTTAAAGATGAGGATGACTACTCAAGCGAAGCCTTCGAAGATACAAGGGGGGAGCTTGAGACACTACAGTGAATTTGAATGCAAAATAGGAAAGGGGGCAGAGCCTCTGTCTAGAAATCGTTTCTCTCTCTAAGTGGTTGAAATACACAATAAGCAAATGACCCTTTCTGCTGAATCCTCACCCTTATATATAGCGAGGAGGCAGGACACACGTCCCGAGACACCCAGCAGGCATAACCCTTCTTAACCGGCACCACATGGTGACTTGCTATCACCTCATTATTAGCAAGAAACCCTAGACCTCGAGGGAGAACAGGCCTCTAAGTGCACTCTCTGACGGCCAGTCGCTACATGCCTAGCCCCAGGAGTTGGGGGGCCCTTGAGGACGACCTTATGGCCGATCGCTTTACTCTTAGCCCCAGTGGGGCTAAGGGTCCATGAGTATGACCCTATGGTCGGTTGCTACACTCTTGGCCCCAACGGGGGCTAAAGGTCCATAAGCCCGGCCTTATGGCCGGTCGCTACACTCTTAGCCCCAGTGCCTACTCCTCGTCACTTGACACAGGAGGAGCATCACCTAAACTCGAGACCTCCACAGGACTGCTAGAGGATGCAAGGTCAGCGGACCGGTTCACAAGGCGTAAAACGCAGGCTCTCCTCAGCCTGTACTGACGTTCTTGAACCAAAACTCGAAGGGACCCCAGTGCAGCTACTACAGGGCCCACATCAGGCACTTCCCCAAGATTCTGCATGTGATATCCCGCTCCGCAACCTCGTTCACGACCATGGTGTAGAAGATTGCCTGTACCATCTCGGGGGTGTTGGAGTACTAAGCGTACTGCGTAGTCACCCCAAGGTCGAAACTCGGACGATGTGATCCTCAGGGAGGGGCCTCGGGCGCTGGGCTGAGGTCTCCCTTAGCGGCCATTGAAAGTTTCTCCAACATATTCGGCCGCCGTCTCAGTGCTAGTGAAATTCGGAAAGTGAACCATTTGTTTCTTCTTTCCCTCTCTTCTCTAAAGAATTGGAGGATGGGCAGGAGGTGACATGACAAAGAAAGACCCGTTGCCCTCTTTATAGAAAGGAAGCAGACCGGAGTACGCTGCCCTTCCCAAGGTATCCATCAACTAGTCCACCTTCGACATGTGGCACTTACAAACAGGGACCCCATTCATAAAAATGATAAAAATAAAGGATAAGTAATGAAGGTGAACAATTGTCTGCTCCTGAAAGAAAAAGAGGGCGGTGTTTTATTGGTAAGATCTGCGATTACACACACCCTCCTCATAAGGGGATGTACAAGGGGAGGGGAATCTTAATACTACTCCTCGTTCGCTCAAAAGGGGGGCATGTCCCTCCACCTCGAAGTCACTGTTGGGCACGATCGAGGGTTATATACCGTCTCCACTGGGGGAGGACACTTGGGCATCTTTGAGCTTGTCCTCAATAGACAACATCCACACTTCAATGATGTCCCATCTCATCTTCCGTAAGTCTAACATCAGGCTCTCCCTGGTCTCCCTCCTAATGAGCCTCAGCTTTGTCGCGTCGTTGATCACCATGGCATAAAAGATGGCCTGTACCATCTCAGGGATATGGGCAGCATGTGCAAACTGCATTGCCACAATATGGTCGAACTCGGGGCAGTAGGCCGTGAAATGCAAAGGGAGTAAGTTCGGATAAAGGCTTGATGTTTCCCTCACGGACCAGCAAAGGTTGCCTCTAACATATTCTGCCGCCTGTACGGTGTCACGGAAGGAAGGAAAGGAGGTGGTCCTTCTCCTTGAGGGACCACCAGCTAAGACGGGGTTTATCGGGGGATCAGTTGGACGAGAGGTCTGGGCTCGTTGGAGCCTTCGGGCAGTGTCCCCGAGCCATGCTTCCACAGGGCCCCAGTCCAACTTTCGCATGACCCACATCACGCAGTCCATGTTAAGCCTACGTGAAAGGCCCAACTTAGCGGCGTTATCTATAACCATGACGTAAAAGATTTTCTGCATCATCTCTGGGGTGTTGGAACCACGAGCATATCGCGTCGCCACCCCGAGGTCGAAATGGGGACAGAGGTCGTGGTAGTCCGACGGAAGCAGCCTAGGGCCAGGAGTTGAGGGATGCCTCGACGACCATCAGAAGTGGTCACAGATGTACTCGACTGCCTGTTCTGTGCCGGTGAAATTGGAAAAGAGGTTCATTTCCAATTTCTCTCTCTTCTAACTTTTCGTCCGTAAGGGAAAGTATGAAGTTCTATGGGCATCTCACCTTCTTTTATAAAGACAGGAGACCGATGTCCAAGAAGGTGCAACCCCTGAGGGAGCAGCAGGCCACTCCGACCTCACCACGTGGCTCCAGTAATTTAGAATCCTAACCTAAAGTAAAATGCAAACATTTTTGTGGCCCTAGAGCCCATCATTCAACACAAAGCGCAACGTAAGGCGGGAAGGAAATAGTTTTTTCATAGCAAAGAAATGCCATTTTATTATCAAAAGCGCCCACAAGGGGTAGCCCAAGGAAAGAAAGGGGACGATACAAGACATATTCCTCGTCACTAGAGGGGAGCAAGGGGCATTTGATCCTGAGCTCTCTTCCTGACCGTCTGAAGGGCCACAGACCTCCACTGCGACGGTCTGTTGCTAAAGCCGTGCTTCTCTCAGTTCGTGATCGACACGGCTCATCCAGGCCTCAAAACTTGACCATCTCAGACCCACCAGGGCCAACTTCAGGCCTTCGGCCATAAAACCGTGTACCACACCCAACTCTACGGCCTCGTTCAACAACATGGCATAGGATGTCGCCTGCACCATTTCAGGGAGCTCAAAGTCGGCCGTTGCTCCCTCGGCCTCGGGCAATAAAAAGTTTGGGCATAGGACGTGGTAATCTTTGGCAAAGGGGCGAGGCGGACATGTAGCTCTCCTCCAGGGCCAGATGAAGGACTCCCTCACATAGTCAGCCATCTCCTTGGTGTTGTAGAGGGGAGGAAATGCCATTTTGTAAAGGGGAAATGGGCGTACCGATCGTTCTTTATCCTCCCTCCTCTCCCATTATACCACTTCCTCCTGAAGGATGGATACCTGAACATCATGTATAGGAGTAGGAAGTTGTATTTATAGAGGGGGCATAGGGAGAGTTGGGAGACAGGGAGATACTCCCAAGAGCCTAATAGCCAATTCATTTCAGCCACGTGGCCATCTAGTCAGCACAAATTGAGACCAGCATAAACTGAGTAATGACTATTTAGGAAGGTATGAAAGCACAGGCTTTTTATTACTGTCAATATAGGCGATACAAAAAAAAGAGAGAAAAAGAAAAAGAAAAAGCTGATGGGGGGAGCGGTCGCGCGTTCAGGGGCTTAATGGCCTCACCCGTGTTTGTCATCGTCAGAAGGGGAGGCCTCCCCCTCACTGGCTGAGCCCTCACTCTTCGACTCCACCTCCTAGCCCTTTTCCTGTGGGCCGGACCCTGAACTTTCCTCTGGGGCCACCTTCGTCCGGAACCGGGCTTCGAAAATCCGGTCACCATATAACCACACCCACAATTCAAAGGTGCTCCAGTAAAGCTTAGTGAGGGCTGACTCCAACGTTTGAAGTGCTCGCCTGTGCAAGACCCCAAGCCTTTCGTTCTCATTCAGAAGCTGTTGAGTTATTATATTTAGTTTTGATGATGACAAATCCAAGTGTAAAAATTTGTCCAAGTAATGTTGCTCCAAACACGATCTTCAAACAGGCCTAATTGGTGTTTGTGATCTTTATTGTATTAACTGGTTTGCTACATGTGAGGACAAGTCTTCAAAACAGGTTTTACTTGGTGATTCTATATTAAGTCAAGAACACCACCTCGACAGTTGATTGTAAGGCATGTTCCTGAACTCTAGCAATGCAAAGAACAACCCCAGCAAACAAGGTGGCCTTGGTGTTCACAGCAGCTCTACAAATCTTGGACAAGTTGACTGGTTCAAAACAAGAAGTCTTGGGTATATAGGTTTTATTTATTTAGACTCTTGTTAATATGCCAATCTTGAAAGTATCATTTTTAGCACTTCTTGAAAACGGTTTTCAAAAAGTTGCTTTGGGACACCATTTCCAAACAACCCTGCAAACAGGGTGCCTAGGGTGTTCTCAAAAACTACAGCAGCTACATCAGTCTTATCTGGAAATTTGCTTTGGTTGGCTGCCAGATCTAAAAAGATTTGTTTTGAATTTGGAAAAAAAAAAAATTGCAAAACCGTTTTTGCTAAAGATTTCTCTTGAAAGATTCTTATCCCTTATTTTTAGGTCTTGATTGAATTTGGGATAAATCAAGATTTTATCCTTTTCAAGCTAGATTACTCGGCCAAGATATTTTAAGAAAATCTTCTCTCCTCTCTTAGCCGTTGGAAATCTTTGGTGAATCTTCTAAGCGACTAAAAATAGAGGATTTTCCCTATCTTTTGAAAAGAATAGCCGTTGGGTTGTGCGTTTAAATATTGAAACTCTCTCTCTCCCAATTGAGAATCCGGTTTTTACAAAGAAGTAAGAGATTTTTAGAGCTGAATTTCAAAGAGAAAAACCGTGAGAAGATTGTGCTTAACTGAGCTTTCAATTTCTTGGCATAATAGAACTTCATTGTACCTTACATCTGCTTAAGTCAGAAGCACCCCAGTAAGGTGTTTTGTACCCCTGTTCTCAGAACAAAAAGTGAGTGAGTGTGTCCTCAGTCGTGTGGACTTTGGACGTGTCCTATCTGGTGAGATTGGACGTGGTGTAACCTGTCTTAGGGAAGAAGGTTACGTGGGTTATAAGTTGTAACAAGGAGTGTTACTTTTGTAACGTTTTCAGCCCGTTAGTGAAGTGGTTAAATCCTACACGAGGTAGGTCGTGGTTTTTCACACCTCAGTTGGGCTAGAGGTGTTTTCCACGTAAAAATTGTGTGTGCTTTATTTCCGCATTTATTACTTTGAATTTCGCTACTGAATCAATTGAGAACAACCGCTACAAACAAGGCGCAAGGTTGTTTGTGATTTACAAACAATCTCTGCAATCAAGTGCTACGGTTGTTTGTCAGTTATTAGGCAAAAATCGACCACCACAATTCACCCCCCTCTTGTGGTTGTGTACTCTTGGAATTCAACAAGTGGTATCAGAGCAGGTTCTCTTTCAAAAGGCTAACACCTTGAGAGATCCGTGAAGATGAGTGCACCACAAGGGATACTTGAAGGTCAATCCATTACTCGACCTCCTTATTTCAATGGCCAACACTATAGTTGGTGGAAAAACAGGATGGAGAACTACATACAAGCAGAAGATTATGAGTTATGGATGCTCATCAAGAACGGGCCCCTCGTTCCCACGAAAGTGCTTGAAGATGGAAAGAAGGTTCCTAAGGAACCTATAGAGTTTGATGCCGAGGACTACAAAAAGATGGAGAAAAATGCCAAGGCCAAAAAGCTTCTATATTTTGGCTTAGGACCCGATGAATACACTCGCATCTCTGAGTGTGAATCAGCCCAAGCTATCTGGAACGCCCTGCAAATTGCTCATGAAGGTATGAGTCAGGTTAAACAATCACGCATTGAGTTACTCATGAGACAATACGAGCTGTTTGATATGGGTGATCGTGAGAATGCGATGGATATGTACACACGCTTCACCCACATAACAAACGAGCTAAAATCCCTGGGAAAAACCTTCACCACAGAAGAACTGGTAAGGAAGATTCTAAGGATTTTGCCTCGGTCTTGGGAAGCAAAGGTGACAGCCATCCAAGAAGCTAAAGACATGAACAAGATCACCCTCGACGAGTTGATTGGCAATCTCCAGACATACGAACTAAGAAAGAACTCTCAACAAAAAGAGGAGATAAAGAAAGATCATGGGCTTGCCTTGAAAGTGCAAGATGATGATGACTCTGACCTTGAGGATGAAGAGATGGCCTTAATGACAAGAAAGTTCAAGAAATTCTTCAAAAAGGTCAAAGAAAACAGCAAAAGAAGAGACTTCAGTAAGTCCAGAAACACCTCCCGAGAACAATTCACAGGGTGTTTCAAGTGTGGCAAACCGGATCACATTGTGAAGAATGATGAACCTCTATTTTGTACTATTTTTAGCCCCTATTTGACCCATTTCCTCCCCCGTTTTCACGTTTAATTGTGTTAAGGAAGGGTCAAATCGGCCTCCTTTTGCATACTTTTAACTCATATAACATCTTTCGATATTTTCAGGAACTCTATTGAAGAAACAGAAAGATGAACAGCATTTAGCAGAAAAGAGTGCTAAGAAGGCGAGAAAAGCTACGAAAAAGCGTCGCACGGAAGCCCCGGAGAATCGGACACACGCGACAAGGAAAAAACCGCGACGACCCGACAAACCCGAACCGGCGCCACGTGGCATGGCCTAGCCGTGCCACGCGGCACGGCCTGGCCGTGCTGTGTGGCATGGTTGTCTTTGTTTCGCCGGGTCCCGCGTTTTCGTCCGGCAGAAATTTGGCACGGGGCCCCCGTGCCGTCTGGCACGACCGTGCCACTTTAGTTGTCGCTGTGTTATCGTGTTTTAGGATTGTAATTCCGGGTTTTTCAGGCTACCTTTTCTTCTCTCTCGTTGGAGGCGATTTCTAGGGCTCTTAGGGTTTGCTTATTGTTGAATTCAAGCTTTGGATCAAAATTTGTTGACGCTTTCGATTGAATATTGTTGCAGATTGTTCAGGGTACACCTTTCTACCCCTTTTCTTTCGTTTTAGTTCAAGTTCTATATTCCTTGACATGTTATTGTTCTTGATTGAGATGTTGTTTGAAAACATGTTTAGCGGCTAAATTCCTTAATCTTGGATTGGGCGTAGCCCCTGTGATGTAAATTGGATTGTTAATTCTAGGTTTTTGTGAATTACGCCAGAGTATAATTGAACTCTCACTTAGCATGCCAGGTGTTTGATGAATTGCCTGAGAGGGTTTCATTCATGTTCTTAATTAGAGTTTAGGAGACTAACGAAAGTTAGGTCCTTTACTTAGAGTAGCTTTGTGAGCAATTGAATTACTTGACACGAAAGTAGTTGGGGGTGCAATTGGGAATTTAAATTACATGATCTTGTGGTCTTGTTATTCTAGTTTCACGAAAGTCGACAACTAGGTTAGTCTGATCAGTCTAATGACCTTCGAAAGTAGGCGTAGATGCTTTAAACCGGTAATAATTCCATTTCAATTATCTTACAGGCAGATTCACACGACCTAGTGTATTTTCCAATGAACGTCATAGTGCGGTGAACCCCAATCCAGGATTTTCTTCTCATTATTGTCTTAGACCAAATAGAGTTAGAATTAGCTAAACCAACTTCACTCGACAACTGCCTAGCTTGAGTTAGTCCAATTAGTTCTAGTAGTTGAAATCAAGTTCCCTGTGGATTCGACCCGTACTTGCCGGTTGCTAGCTACAGCTACGCCGTGCACTTGCGGTATATTTTTAACTCAACAAGTTTTTGGCGCCGTTGCCGGGGAACTTGCGCCTTTCAATATTAGAACCGATTAGCGTACTCTAGACTAGGCTTTTTCTTTTTCTTTTCATCCCTTCATTGTTTCCCTTCTCCCCTTTATTGTGCTTGAAACTGTTTTACGCCTTGGTAGTGTTGGTTTTGTATGCGCAGGCGTAGTCAAAGGGATCAACCACTTGCCCCTTTTGACCCTGAAATCGAAGCCACTGCTCGAAGGCAAAGCGGTGAAAGGAGAAGGCACCAAGCACAAATACAGATGGCCGAGCAAAGCCAAAGGGTGCTGCGAGATTATGCCTTGCCACAAGCATCGGGCGTAACCTCCTCCATCGTTAGCCCCGCCATCGAGGCTAACAACTTCGAGCTCAGCCCAGCACTGATCACATTCGTGGAGAGGGAGCAATTCAGCGGGCATCCCTCGGAGAACCCCAACGTGCACCTTCGCAGGTTCTTAGCGAAGTGTGATACCATCAAGCTAAATGGGGTGTCCACTGATGCAATCCGGCTGCGGCTCTTCCCATTCTCACTGCGGGATAGAGCCAGTGACTGGCTTCAGAACGAGGAGCCCAACTCGTTCACCACGTGGGAAGTACTCTCCAAAGCATTCCTCAGCAAGTACTTCCCACCTGGCAAGACTGCCAAGCTGAGGACAGACATCACCTCCTTTGCCCAGCAGGATGGTGAGTCTTTATATGAGGCGTGGGAGAGATTCAAGGACCTCCAGCGCCGGTGCCCCCACCATGGAGTTCCCGACTGGCTCCTAATCCAAACCTTCTACAATGGATTAGAGCAATCGGTGAAGATTTCAGTTGATGCTGCAGCAGGGGGTGCTCTTATGGGCAAATCTATCGAAGCGGCAAAGGCGTTGTTGGAAGAGATGGCTTCCAACAACTATCATTGGTCGAGTGAGAGGGCCACCCCCAAGAGGGGCGGTGGCAGGCATGAGATTGACGCTGTGACGCTCCTAGCGAGCAGGGTGGACGCCCTTGCACAGCGCCTGGAGAAAGTGACCACCTCGTCAGCTACTTCTGTGGGGTCGTCCATGGGGATCTATGCTGTTTGTGAGGCCTGCGGTGTACAGGGCCATACTGCCGTTGAGTGCTACAATGCCCTTTCTAGCATTGAGCACGTCAACGCCTATCATACCTACACCCAACCTCCTCAAAATAACCCCCACCCCACCTCCTACAACCAGGGTTGGAATACTCGTCCGAACCCCCTCTATAAAAACCCCAACCCTCACCCTCAAAACCCTAACCAGCCACCCGGTTTCCACAACCGAGCCCCCTACACTCCACCTCCTCCACCTCCTGAACCCACATCTCACCTGGAGAGTCTTATGGAGCGCTTCATAGCGACCCAAACCACGACAAATGAGACTCTCAAAGAAAATATTCAGGTATTGACCTCCAGAGTGGATTCCATGGCTGTCCATCAGAAAACCATGGATACACAGATTGCCCAGATTGCTCAGCAGGTGAGCCACCTGTCCAGATCTCAGGGGCAACTTCCGGGCCAGACCGAGGTCAACCCCCGCCGCCAAGTCAATGCCATATCTACTGTGGGCGCGGGGTTAGAAGAGAGCCCAGTGATGGTTCCCCAGGAGGTAGTTCCGGTTTCTGCTTCTGCCGGAACTGAGGAAAAGGAGAAAAATGAGGGACTAAGCCCTACTGAGGGAACCCGCCATCCACCAATTGATCGCACTTACCATCCTCGAGTGCTCTTCCCTCAACGACTGGCATGGTCCGAGCTCGTTCAGCTTGAACCTAGATTCGAGCGATTTCTGGAAATCCTACGCCGAATCTATGCCAGCAGCCCCTTCTTGGAAGTTCTCAAGAGTGCCCCTGCGCAATGGAAATTTTTACGAGAACTCCTGTCCAAGAAGGGAGCATCTAGGGAGGCTTCTATAGCTTCCATTGGCGGCTCCTACAGTGCGCTCTTGCAAAGGCGGTCGCCATCCAAGCTGCAGGATCCTGGCAGTTTCTCCATCCCTTGCTGTATAGGGGATGTGCAGATTGAGAGAGCTCTCTGCGATCTGGGCGCTAGTGTGAGTATCATGCCGCTCTCTCTCTGCAAGAAGCTGCGATTATGGGACCCCACACCCACCAGCATCACTATTCAGCTCGCGGACTGCTCCATCAGGCGTCCAGTGGGCACCCTGGAGGACGTTCCGGTCCAGGTGGGGAATTTTCTGGTCCCGTGTGACTTTATCGTCCTTGATATGGACGATGCCTTTCCGCCCCCCTTCATCTTGGGTCGCCCCTTTCTCGCGACCGCAAGGGCTGTGATTGATGTGCAGACGGGCACCATGTCCTTCACCTTCTATGGAGAGCGGGTGGATTTTTATTTTTCACCACCCATACCATCCCCCGCTCCTGTTATCCCCCCTGCCCCTGCGGACTCTACTCTTTCCCCTCCTCCACCTGTACCAAGAGGGGAACTTCAGGATTGGGGTAGTGGATCCCAACTGAGCACCCCTATTTTGCCTCGCCCACCTCCACCGCCTACTGCTGCTATGGGTGAGCCCCCTTGGGAGACAATGGTGCCTGCATCCCACCATGGGGAGGTGTTAGCTCACTCGCCATTTCCTTCTTCCATCCCCACACCTCCCTACATCATGCGAGCCTCATCTTCCTGAGGTAAGGGTCAAGCTTAGGACCTAAAACAAGCGCTTCTTGGGAGGCAACCCAAGGTATTTATTGTGCACAAAAAAAAAACCAAAAAAAAAAAAAGCGAGTGTGTGTGTGTGTCTCCCCTTTTCCTCCGTTTCCCTCCCCTTGTTTCTTTTCTGCGTTCTTTTCATTGAGGACAATGAAAATCTCAAGCATGGGGGAGTGTGAGCTCGTCGCTTTCTGGTAGCATTGTGGGGGTAGATGATGATATCACTTGCATTTGCATCATTTAGATAGGATTTCATGTCATGCACTTTGTTGTTTTTGCCTTTTTATTTTATTCGAGCATATAGTTTAGAGCATATAGGATTAGCTTTTGCATTCAAAAGGAGAAATGATCGAGTCGGGCGTTCGTAAGCTTCGCAGGTACCATCTCTTACCCTTCTCTTCATTATCCTTTATAACTTTATTACTTTAGTAGTTAGTTTTATTGCTTTGAAAATAAAAAAAATTACAGTTTGCGAAAACCCCTCTTGTGATGAGATTGAAAGGGGTGATGATTGATTGATCATGTTGGGTTGTGTGTTGAGGCGTAACTTGTCTTGGTGTGAGTTTTTGGGCAAATTGTGTTTGTTTTGTCATCTGTAGTTTCTTCGCCCTGTGTTGCATGCTAGCTACCCCTGAGATTCATGTGGTTTGACTTGACTAACCTTGATGAATGGGACATACCCTAGAGTAAGTCACTTGACTGTGGTAGGTTTACCCGTGAGATTTTGAGCCTAATGACTATTCATTACATATAGTCTCCATTTCCCTTCATGTGTGACTCCTCCATAATGCATCTCTAGAACTTGGTCTTGTTTTCCTTGAAACTGCATTTAGCAATTGCATGTGCCGACATGATTGAGGCGATCTTTATTCATGTAACCACATTAGCCAGAAAGCCACCCGCTGTTGCATGCTGTCCCTTTGCTAGCCCTTTGAGCCTTTCCCCCAGTCGTTGTTGTTGCACCACATTAATTACACGCTTGACCTGTGTATACTTCCTTCATCCTTGTCAAGGTGTCTAGTGGGGCGATACTTCCACAATGTAGTTGGGCATGTTTGGGGCATTTGATCATTCACTGCGGGCATAATACTAGTGGCTCGTTTTGGGAAAATTGCGAATTAATTTTTGTACTTCCAACGCTATCCAATGTGCATCCTTTTTTTTTGCTTCTCAAAAAAAAAAAACAAAAAAAAAAGAAGAAAATGAAATGAGAAGTTGCAAATAAAACGGGTAGCATGGAAGCTTTTTGCAATAAGCTTGTTGTTTTCTCCTTGAGGTTTTTGCGAGCTTTGCCACTCAATTCGTAAGTTGGTGTGAAGTTGTATCTATAATGCTGAATTGTGGAAGTGTTCCTGCTCCCTAGTCTTTGACTAATAGCTCCACTTTCCCAAATTATTCCACTTCTCACCTTTGACCTTAGCCCCATTACATCCCTATTGCAAGCCCTCATGATTGACACATTGCATATTGCATTCTCGTGGTGGAGAGTAGAGAACTTTACCAAGCATATGGTAGTTGCCTGATTGGTTGGAGTATTGAGCGTACCCTTGTTACATATTTCAAACACATTGAGAGGAGTGCTCCACTTTGCCCTAAAGTGAGGTCCTACCAGTCCTGCTTACTCACCATTTGTTGAGGAAGGTTATGTCTTATTATGTGCTTCAATATTTGGGGTGTGTTGTGTGTTTCATTTGGGCAAGATGATTCATGGGTGACATTGCATACATCTTCATTGAGATTATCTGCCGCACCTTGACTAGACTACCTTCTATGCATGATTAGCGTGATTCATCGGCATCCATCCTTTCCCTTGAAGAGGGTGTGTTTAGAGGTCCACCATCCTCCCTGATTTTTCATAGCATAGTCTTGCTTGAGGACAAGCAAGAGATAAGCATGGGGGTGTGATGAACCTCTATTTTGTACTATTTTTAGCCCCTATTTGACCCATTTCCTCCCCCGTTTTCACGTTTAATTGTGTTAAGGAAGGGTCAAATCGGCCTCCTTTTGCATACTTTTAACTCATATAACATCTTTCGATATTTTCAGGAACTCTATTGAAGAAACAGAAAGATGAACAGCATTTAGCAGAAAAGAGTGCCAAGAAGGCGAGAAAAGCTACGAAAAAGCGTTCGCACGGAAGCCCCGGAGAATCGGACACACGCGGCAAGGAAAAAACCGCGACGACCCGACAAACCCGAACCGGCACCACGTGGCATGGTCTAGCCGTGCCACGCAGCACGACCGTGCCACGCGGCACGGCCTGGCCGTGCTGTGTGGCATGGTTGTCTTTTTTCGCCGGGTCCCGCGTTTTCGTCCAGCAGAAATTTGGCACGGGGCCCCCGTGCCGTCTGGCACGACCGTGCCATTTTAGTTGTCGCTGTTTTATCGTGTTTTGGGATTGTAATTCCGAGTTTTTCAGGCTACCTTTTCTTCTCTCTCGTTGGAGGCGATTTCTAGGGCTCTTAGGGTTTGCTTATTGTGCTATTGAATTCAAGCTTTGGATCAAAATTTGTTGACGCTTTCGATTGAATATTGTTGCAGATTGTTCAGGGTACACCTTTCTACCCCTTTTCTTTCGTTTTAGTTCAAGTTCTATATTCCTTGACATGTTATTGTTCTTGATTGAGATGTTGTTTGAAAACATGTTTAGCGGCTAAATTCCTTAATCTTGGATTGGGCGTAGCCCCTGTGATGTAAATTGGATTGTTAATTCTAGGTTTTTGTGAATTACGCCAGAGTATAATTGAACTCTCACTTAGCATGCCAGGTGTTCGATGAATTGCCTGAGAGGGTTTCATTCATGTTCTTAATTAGAGTTTAGGAGACTAACGAAAGTTAGGTCCTTTACTTAGAGTAGCTTTGTGAGCAATTGAATTACTTGACACGAAAGTAGTTGGGGGTGCAATTGGGAATTTAAATTACATGATCTTGTGGTCTTGTTATTCTAGTTTCACGAAAGTCGACAACTAGGTTAGTCTGATCAGTCTAATGACCTTCGAAAGTAGGCGTAGATGCTTTAAACCGGTAATAATTCCATTTCAATTATCTTACAGGCAGATTCACACGACCTAGTGTATTTTCCAATGAACGTCATAGTGCGGTGAACCCCAATCCAGGATTTTCTTCTCATTATTGTCTTAGACCAAATAGAGTTAGAATTAGTTAAACCAACTTCACTCGACAACTGCCTAGCTTGAGTTAGTCCAATTAGTTCTAGTAGTTGAAACCAAGTTCCCTGTGGATTCGACCCGTACTTGCCGGTTGCTAGCTACAGCTACGCCGTGCACTTGCGGTATATTTTTAACTCAACAAAGAACTGTCCACTACTTCGAGAAGAGCAAGAGCAAGAACACCCCAGGAAACAAGGTAGAAAACAAGCTGCAAGCAGCTCTGGGAGACGATTCTCGAAGGCTATGCTTGCTGCCTGGGGAGATTCCCCTGAGGATGAAGGTGAGTCTGAAACTGAGGAAGATGCTGTAGCTCTCATGGCACAAAGTGACACGGATTCAGATGATGAATCAACAAACAACCTTACTAATCTCAAGAACAAGGCTGAAGTGAGAGAGAACAACCCCACAAACAACCCAGCAAACAGGGTAAGAAACACCCTGTCAAACAGATTAGAAAACAACCTTGAAAACAGGCAGCTGTGGTATGTTGATAGTGGGTGTTTGCGGCATATGACTGGAGAAAAATCAAACTTTCTCTCACTTACAGCTTCAACCGGTGGGAGCGTGGCTTTTGGCAACGGCAAGTCTGGGACAATTGTCGGTGTAGGTAGCATTGGTAAAACTCTCTCCCACTCAATTGATAATGTGCACTTAGTTGATGGTTTAAAGCACAATTTGCTAAGTGTGTCCCAACTGTGTGACAAGAACAACCTAGTACTGTTTTCAAAAACACGATGCTTGGTTGTGAATGACGACACAGGAGATGTTGTGTTGAGGGGGAAGCAATGTCAAAATGTTTATAAAGTTTGTATTTCCACTATTCCCCAAAATAATCTGACTTGTTTAAATGCATTAAATGATGATATAATGCTATGGCACAAGAGACTAGGTCATGCAAGTCTGTCCTTGTTAAACAAACTTGTTTCCAAAGATTTGGTTGTGGGACTACCTTTCATCAAGTATAATGATGACAAGGTATGTGAAACTTGTGCAAAAGGAAAACAAGTCAGATCTTCTTTTAAATCGAAAAATTGTGTAAGCACTACCCGACCTCTAGAATTATTACACATTGATTTGTGTGGTCCCATGAGGATAACTAGTAGAGGTGAAAAAAAGTATGTGCTTGTTGTAGTGGATGATTACTCTTGATTTACTTGGGCCTTGTTTTTGGCATCCAAAGATGAAACCTTTGAGAATTTTATTGCCTTTCTCAAAAAGGTTGAAAAGAGAGTAGGACACTCCTTAATTAGCTTGAGATCTGATCATGAAACTGAGTTTGAAAATGCAAGTTTTATCAACTATTGTAATGAACATGGTGTTGATCATAACTTCTCAGCTCCCAGAACACCCCAACAAAATGGGGTGGTTGAGCGCAAAAATCGCACCCTGGAAGACATGACCAGAACAATGCTTATTGCTAGTGGTCTTCCTAGGTATTTCTGGGCAGAAGCATTGAACACCTCATGTTACATTATAAATAGATGCATGATCAGACCCATTTTGAACAAAACTCCTTATGAACTTTTCAAAGGCAGAAAACCCAATATTACGCACCTAAGAACATTTGGTTGTAGGTGTTTTGTGCATAATAATGGGAAGGATGCCTTAGGAAAGTTTGATCCTAGGAGTGATGAGGTAATATTTTTTGGCTATTCTTCTCACATCAAGGCATACAAAGTCTTTAACAAAAGGACCTTGTGTGTTGAGGAAAGTGTACATGTGCTTTTTGATGAATCTAACTTGTTGAGTGAGAATGATGCACAGGAAGATGAACTTGAATCAGGTCTTGTTCGAAAAGAAGTGTTGCTCCAAGATAAACGAGGTAAGAACACCATGGAGAAAACAACTCCTGAAGGTGTTCCTCAGAACAGCAGGCAAGGTGAACACCAAACAGGGGGAAACACCGTTGAACCCTGTTCGGGACCATGTTCTTCAGGAACAGGCTTACAAACAGGTGCAGAAACAGGCTCAGGAGATGATCGTAAGCTTGATATTACGACTAGAGTAGAGCATGGGTCTGTGGATCCTCTTACTCCACGACCATGGAAGTACCATAGTTCGCACCCCCTTGATCAAATTCTGTCTGATATTAACAGTGGAGTGCAAACTAGGTCTAAGCTTAAGAATTTCTGTGCTTTCTATGCTTTTCTCTCTAACATTGAGCTAAAGAGTGTGAATGAAGCTCTTGCAGATTCAGATTGGGTCACGGCAATGCAAGAAGAGCTCCATCAATTTGAAAGAAACAAAGTATGGCACCTTGTACCTAAACCTGCAGAGAGAACAATCATTGGAACCAAGTGGGTGTTCCGAAACAAACTGGATGAGTCAGGAACAGTCACTAGGAACAAGGCACGGCTGGTTGTTCAAGGGTATAATCAAGAAGAAGGGATCGATTATGAAGAAACCTTTGCACCAGTTGCTAGAATTGAGGCTATTCGAATCTTAATAGCCTTTGCAGCTCATATGGAAATCAAGCTATATCAAATGGACGTGAAAAGTGCATTCCTCAACGGATACCTTAAAGAAGAGGTGTATGTCAAACAACCCCCTGGTTTTGAAAACAGTGAATTTCCTAACCATGTTTTCAAACTTGACAAAGCTCTTTATGGCCTAAAACAAGCTCCTAGAGCTTGGTACGAACGGTTGTCAAGTTTTTTAATTGAAAATGATTTTAGAAGAGGCAAGGTAGACAATACCTTGTTTCTAAAATCTAAGGGGAACATTTATTGATTGTCCAAATATATGTTGATGACATTATATTTGGTGCAACTCATCATGATTTATGCAATGAATTTTCAAATATGATGAGGAGTGAGTTTGAGATGAGCATGATGGGTGAGCTTAACTTTTTCTTAGGCTTACAAATCAAGCAAACTCCAAACGGCACCATGATCCATCAGCAAAAGTATATCAAGGAGCTACTTAAGCGTTTTGGGATGGAGTTGGCCAAACCTATAGACACTCCTATTTCTTCTTCAACCAGGTTGGTGATGGATGATGGGAGTCCCTCAGTTGAGGAGAAACTCTATAGGGGCACGATTGGGTCACTCCTATACCTAACCGCTAGTAGACCAAATATTGTTTTTAGTGTTGGTTTATGTGCCCGTTTTCAGTCTAATCCTAATGAAACTCATCTTAAGGCTGTGAAACGGATACTAAGATATTTGAAACATACACCCAATTTAGCCTTATGGTATCCTAGAGGTTGCAATTTTGATCGTGTTGGTTATGCTGATGCTGACTATGCTGGATTCCTAGCTGATAGAAAGACTACCTCAGCATAAGGGGATGTACTGGAGCCACCTTAATACCTTTTAGTCCAAATCAAGATCAGACGGCAAAGAACAGGCATAATGAAGAGAACAGGTACGCCCCTTGGTTGCTCGATGTGTTTTCTTTCCTTCCCAAGGCACAAGCTTTTAATGCTCACACCCGTTGCAAACCGAGAAATCTTCTAAAGATTTTGGGTGCTCTCTCTCTCTCTCTTTTTATATGCCCTGTTCTCAGTTCTGTCGTTCATCTCGCACACAAGCAAAACCTGAAAACCCTGCAAAGCCTTAAACCCTAATCTCTCTCCTCTAGCAACAATGGCGCCCAACAACTCCTCTCAATCAAAAGCCCTCATTCTTGCGTCCTCAATCCCTGCTCCCCCTCGCCTAATCCTGTACAAGCCTCTCAAATTCCTGAAAAGCTTGTCCCTAAAATCAGTGGGAATGGGGATGGATGATATTCCCTTCGAGTGTGGAAGGAAATTGGTGTTTCTTGTAGGGACAATTGCTTGTCCCATTAAAGTCGAGTCAGAGGGTATACTATCGGGGTCTCAAGACCAAATCTTGGAAACCTCTGAAGGGTGAAATGACCTCCCTGCACCAACTATTATTTATGTTCACTATCAAGAACATAATTCTGCGAGGTCAAGGGCGAAACTCAGCTGATGCCCTCGATCAATGCCTGATGGCCTTACTGGATCGGGAGGAACCCATCAACCTCCCTGCAATCATGGTTCGCCACATAGGGAGAATTGCGAACACCACCCGGGCCTATGATCTTGGATATGGGTTTTTGCTGACAAGGGTGTTTGAGCACCTTGGGATAGTGCTCACACGGCGAGTGGAGGCCCAAGTCGTTGATGAGATTGGGATTGACACTCTGCTTGGGTGTGGCTATGAGGTTGGCGAAGGGTCAGTCTCCAAACAGGGTCGTCGACCACCTCGACCACCTGTTTCTGGGCAACCTTCCATCAAACTTGAGGCTGTTCTTGAGGACAATGCTCGCCTCAAGGATGAGCTCTCAGCTATCAAGGCTGCTCTTGCTGAGGAGCAAGCCCTCTCCGTCAAACATCATGAGGAATTGCTTACCCTTCTCTCCACTCTTGCCCCCAGCATTCCTCCTCTGCAAACGAGACCACCCCCTGCACCCTGATTCTCTAGGCTGTTCTCTTGTCTCCTCCTCCCCTCTTCGTTTTTGGCATTGTACTGTTTTTAATGCAATATCTCTTTAATGATGCTTCTTGCACCTTATGCTCTATATTTCTTTTCTTGCATTCATACTGTTGTTTATGCTTTTTAATGATGCCAAAAGGGGGAATAAGACCATATGACGTGCTCTATGACCTAGCACCTAGAGGATCCCTATCAGCATTCTTTAACGTTGTTAAGCTTTTTAATTTTGTCAATATGGTCACTTGGTTTGTCATCATCAAAAAGGGGGAATTTGTTGAGTTATTATATTTAGTTTTGATGATGACAAATCCAAGTGTAAAAATTTGTCCAAGTAATGTTGCTCCAAACACGATCTTCAAACAGGCCTAACTGGTGTTTGTGATCTTTATTGTATTAACTGGTTTGCTACATGTGAGAACAAGTCTTCAAAACAGGTTTTACTTGGTGATTCTATATTAAGTCAAGAACACCATCTCGACAGTTGATTGTAAGGCATGTTCCTGAACTCTAGCAATGCAAAGAACAACCCCAGCAAACAAGGTGGCCTTGGTGTTCACAGCAGCTCTACAAATCTTGGACAAGATGACTGGTTCAAAACAAGAAGTCTTGGGTATATAGGTTTTATTTATTTAGACTCTTGTTAATATGCCAATCTTGAAAGTATCATTTTTAGCACTTCTTGAAAACGGTTTTCGAAAAGTTGCTTTGGGACACCATTTCCAAACAACCCTGCAAACAGGGTGCCTAGGGTGTTCTCAAAAACTACAGCAGCTACATCAGTCTTATCTGGAAATTTGCTTCGGTTGGCTGCCAGATCTAAAAAGATTTGTTTTGAATTTGGAAAAAAATTGCAAAACCGTTTTTGCTAAAGATTTCTCTTGAAAGATTCTTATCCCTTATTTTTAGGTCTTGATTGAATTTGGGATAAATCAAGATTTTATCCTTTTCAAGCTAGATTACTCGGCCAAGATTTTTTAAGAAAATCTTCTCTCCCCTCTTAGCCGTTGGAAATCTTTGGGAATCTTCTAAGCGACTAAAAATGGAGGATTTTTCCTATCTTTTGAAAAGAATAGCCGTTGGGTTGTGCGTTTAAATATTGAAACTCTCTCTCTCTCCCAGTTGAGAATCCGGTTTTTACAAAGAAGTAAGAGATTTTTAGAGCTGAATTTCAAAGAGAAAAACTGTGAGAAGATTGTGCTTAACTGAGCTCTCAATTTATTGGCATAATAGGACTTCATTGTACCTTACATCTGCTTAAGTCAGAAGCACCCCAGTAATGTGTTTTGTACCCCTGTTCTCAGAACAGAAAGTGAGTGAGTGTGTCCTCAGTCGTGTGGACTTTGGACGTGTCCTATCTGGTGAGATTGGACGTGGTGTAACCTGTCTTAGGGAAGAAGGTTACGTGGGTTACAAGTTGTAACAAGGAGTGTTGCTTTTGTAACGTTTTCAGCCCGTTAGTGAAGTGGTTAAATCCTACACGAGGTAGGTCGTGGTTTTTCACACCTCAGTTGGGCTAGAGGTGTTTTCCACGTAAAAATTGTGTGTGCTTTATTTCCGCATTTATTACTTTGAATTTCGCTACTGAATCAATTGAGAACAACCGCTACAAACAAGGCGTAAGGTTGTTTGTGATTTACAAACAATCTCTGCAATCAAGTGCTACGGTTGTTTGTCAGTTATTAGGCGAAAATCGACCACCACAATTCACCCCCCTCTTGTGGTTGTGTACTCTTGGAATTCAACAGAAGCATCGCATAAAAGATCACTAGTGGCAGCTCTGGGAGTTCATAGTCCTCGGCAGTCTCCTTTGCCACGGCCAGTTCATAGCTAGGGCATAAGGCCTGAAAGTCTTTCGGGAGAGGCGACGAGGGAAAGGCAGCCCCATGCCGGTCCCATGCGAAGTGGCGGACAACGTACTCAGCCATCTTCTTAGCACTGAGGGAGCGTGGGAAAGTGATGGAAGGAACGCCAGATAACGATCGTCACGGAAAAATGAAGAATGGACACCCCCTCATTGGCAGTTGCCTTTTATATTTACGAAGAAGGCAGTCTCCAAAAACCGTCGCCCAAGTCTCGAAACTTGCCCAACTATGATCGTTGGCCACAGGTCCGTTTGTTACAAGGGCCTAATTTCCGAAGTTTTCGGGATGCATGCCGACCATGGACTGTTCTCCACATTTTACCTGACTACTCGCCTGACTCGACGTGCAGGTAAAATGTGAGGGGTTAAGAATGACAGAGCAACGAATGACTCATATGAATTAAAACTGACAGAGCAACGAATGACTCATATGAATTAAAACTATGTATGTTTACTCTGTTATTTTGTAAGCAAGTTTGTGTGTTACAAATTATACGCTTATATCGTTTAACCATGCGACCAACATACAAATTGATGTACCATCTGCTTATTAAGGTGGGGGCTGTGTGCTTACGTGAACCCAACAAGCCATGTACTTATTTACTTTAGTAAAAAGCAAAGTTAGGCCTCAGCACTTTTTTTAAAAATAAGGGTTAAGGTGGCCCCGCATGTGAGCCGTATCTAGGGTCTCACGTAGGGGCTGTAAGTGGCTAATTGTGCGAGAAGGAGAACATCATCGTTACTAGGTACAAATACTTGTTCACTCCTGACTCCTGAGAAACCCAAACAAGGGAAACTTAGGCCCCTGTGGATCATACCCAGGTGGTGCTGCAAGTAAGTAAACTCTGATGTCATTGTGCCACTTTGGACTTTAGCAAGTTAGGCCTCAACATGGTAATCCTTGTGCTACCCTTTACCAAAGATACAATAAAAGATCACCGAAAAATAATTGTAAATTTTAACACACTTTAATCTATGAACAAACCATGTCTGTGGAACTTTGAACTCAACTGATTTACTATTCATTTCGATAGTACTTAGTTGTGCTACACTCATAAAAAATTTTGAAATGAAAATTTCAAATTTGTATTTAATAAGATTTCATTAGGGATGAGAATCGGTACTAAACCCGCTAGACCTATTGAATTTTAAAGGATCCTTCCAAAATCATGAAGCAAAAATAAAAAGAAAATCTAACCAAAAAAAAAAGAAAAGAAAACCATATGCTATCCCATAAAATTCATGATCACATGCTGTAGTTTTGGACTTGCATTCACCAAGGGCAATTTTTCCTCTATAACCGAGGCCAAATGACAGGTTAAAATTAATTATGAAACTTGATTCTCTGTAAAGCTTGTATTCAAAGATTTATTTAACATAATTCATCACTGACAATCCCATTATGACTTATAATGATTTTAGATTTGTGATTTGTCACTCCTACTCTATATCAATGGTGGCCAACAAAATTCAAGTTTGAAAAAAGAGAACAGCTAAATCAAACCACAAACTATTCTAATCAAGCCATTTAATAGTTTAATTGAATCGGTTTAAAGTTCTAGCTAGTTAACCAAACCGAAAAACTGCTAACCTTTCCAATTTAGTTCCTATTTAAGATTTTGAAACCAGTGGTTAACTGAACCGAACCAAGATAGGTTTTTTATATAAATTTCATTTTTTAAAAAAATAGAGTTTTTTTTTTTTTTTGGTGGTAACTGACAAATTGAAAAAATTGTTGACATAATGTAGGCCTACCGGTTTGGCCCCCTTAGATGATTCATTCAAATGATGCATGCGGATGCCCATTCCCCACCGTTATCCACCCTTAATTTCATGTTTTTTTTTGAGTTATATTCTTTTTGTTGATAAATATAAGTTAGGAAAAGGGAAAGTTTGTGAAGAATTGGTAACAGCTGGAATTTTTTAGGAGGATTGATAAGGATTTGTAAGAATTGCGAAGGATTGGGAAGAGTTCGTTAGTCCATTTAAAGAGTGAAAAAATGAATGAAAAAAATTGTCAAGATTGGCAAATATTGGGAAAGATTGTTAAGAATTGGGAAGAGTTGAGAGATTTTTGGGATGATTGGTAAAGATTAGTAAGGACTGAAAAGAATTGACAAAAGTCGAAAAGTATCAGTAAATACTTATTTACCAACAAAAAGAACATGTCCCTTGTTTTTTTTAAAAAAAAAAAAAGAAGAAGAACATGTTGTCCATTACCTACCCATTGGCTAGCAAAACACTTGGGGTTAGAGTTTGAAAGCTTACATTATACTAAACCTAGCTAAGATCCGCTCGTTATACTGGGACTAAGTTTTGAATAAGCAAAGGATACTTTGAAAATATCATTGAATAATTGTTGGGTCGACATCGATAAATTAATATAAAGAAAATTATGAAGATTTTAGTCCAACTCAAAGAATTGTGGTAAGTAGTGAAAACATTATCACTCCTATATAATTTTTTTTTCATTGAGGTATTTTTTTTAATAAAAGAAGTTTCAAGTATACATGTTTTTTAAGTATATACCCAAGCGTTGCATCGGATTTGAATTTTTAAATAATAAAATAGATATTTTAAAAATAACATTCCATTATTATATATTAAACTCCATTCTTTATAACCTTCGTAGAAAAATTATTTGTTATTGCTGAAATGTCTTGAAAATATGCATGCATGTACGTACGTACGCATGTGCATATGAGGGTGTGTGTATGCGCACTTGTGTGTGTGTATGTGTGTGTGTGTGCACGCACACACACACACACTCACATATATATATATATATATATATATATCTGTGTGTGTGTATATATATATATATATATATATATATATATATATATATATATATATATATATATATATATATATATATATATATATATATATATATATGTATATATAACATTTTTTCTATAGAATAAACTATCAACATTGTCATATTGGCAATAACCACCTCTACCTATTTGAGCCTAAAACACATCAAGCTCCAAAGTTTCAATAAGCAAGCTAAATTTTTATTTGACCCGTAATTACAGGTATTTAAGAAAATTCTTATTGATCCTGTTTATCCAGGAGATGAATGAAGAGGGAAAAAAAGATACAGAATTTGTACCATATGTATGCATTTTGGCATTTAGGAAAAAAAGAAAAGAAAAGAAGTCTAGTTTACCGATATTGTTATGAGCCTTAGTAAAGCAAATTAGTGCTTATCGGGTTTTCTTTACAGAAATTTATTGTAGATTATATTTGTAAAATATGTTATAAAAGCATAGGAAGAATTAAACCTATGGATACATTTATTATCATACTAACTAATTGGACCTCATAATAAACATTTAATATTTATGAACATATAGAAGGTTATGGAATCATTTATTAATTACATCAATCCAAGTTCTACCCCCCAACTACACTAACTACACAATTTTGTGGGAGGCGGGAGGATAAGATTGATAGTGCATGATTTGATGCCATAGTTAAGCTTAAAAAATAAGCATGATGTCAGTCAAAAATGAATTTGAGAAATAAAGCCCAATTTAGGGATTTGAACACCATATAGTTAGAATAAACTCAAAAAATATATAATAATATAAATTCTTATATATTGAGTTAGATTATGAAATGTTGAAGAACTCACGAAGATATTAACATCTAAAAAAAAGTGCAAAGATATTAACCTATATACTGATATTACTAAGTTTAGAAGCTACTCATTTGTAATAATTCAAATCAAATAATCAAAAATTACCAACACTATCCACAAAATCCATTTTAATTGCTTTAGTTCGCAAAGCTTCAATTATGTGAGCAAGCATATCCTAGTTTCAAACCTAATGATAGTAAGTGGCCACTGTAGAAAGGAGTTTGCAAGGATGATTGTGAAAATTTTTAGTGTTCCCTTTTCACAATCCCCCCTTCCTCAAAAAAAACCCCGCCAAAAAGGCAAAAAAAAAAAGGAATAACTAAGAAACCTTTTTAATAAACAAATAAAAAAAATCCTAACCATTTTATCCTCATTAATGAATATGGAACAAACCACTTTGCATCCTGGGGATATGAGGAGGATGGAGACTCATATAGAAGTAGAAGAATGCTGCAATTAATTTCAGATGAAGGGAACAATGAATTCTTCAATTGTGGGAAGTTACTGGGAAATAGAGATAGAAAAGCAATTACCTGTAGAAAGCGTGGGATAGGGGGAAGGGATGGTTAAATAGCTTAATAATCAAATGTTAAAAATTAGAAAGAGCATAATTCTTTTAACGGCTAAGATGGATATGACATATTATGTGAACGGTGATGCTAAAGTTGACTTTCCAAAATTAAGAGGAGCAAAGTGTTAACAACATTTTGACATTTAGGAAAAAAAGAAAAGAAGTCTGGTTTAAAGAGATCGTTATGAACCTTAGTAAAGCAAATTATAGCATTTATTGGGGTTTCTTTACGAAAATTTATTGTAGATTATACTTGTAAAATATGTGACGAAAACATAGGAAGAATTAAAATTATGGATACAGTTATTATCATACTAAGCTAATTAGGCCTCATAATAAACATTTAATATTTGTAAATATGTAAAAGGTTATGTAATTATTTATTAATCCAAGTTCCCTCCCCCTTCCCCAAAAAAAGGTCCAGCTACATTAACTTGCACAGTTTGGGGAGGGAGATTCAGAGTGCATGATTTGTTGTCATAATTAAATTTAAAAAATAAGAATGGTGTCAGTCAAAACTAAATGTAGGAAAGAAAGCCAATTTTTAAAAATTTGAACATAAAATACTTAGAATGAACTCAAAAAGTATATAATAACACAAATTCTTATATACTGCCTAGATTATGACATGTTGAAAAAGTCACAAAGATACTAACCTCTATAAAAAAAAGTGCAAAGATATTAACCCATGTATGCTATTGTTTCTAAATTTAGAAGCTACTAATTTGTAAGAATTCAAAATTAAATAATCAAAAATTACCAACACCATCCACAAAATCCATTTTAATTGGTTTAGTTTGCGAAACTTCAATTCTATGAGCAAGCATATCATGGTTTCAAAGTTGATGATAGTAAGTGGTCACTGTGGAGGGGAGTTTGCAAGGATGATTGCAGAAATTTTTAGTGTTCTCTTTTCACAACCCGCCCTCCTCTAATAAACCCACTAAAAGGTGAAATAACAAGAATAACTAAGAAACTTTTTTAATAAACAAACAAGAAATGTCTAACCATTTTGGCCTCATTAATGAATATGAAACAAACTGCTTTGCGTCCTAGGGATATGAGAAGGGTGGAGATTTATGTAGAAGTGGAAGAATGCTGCAATAAATTTCAAATAAAGAGAATCATGAATTTTTAGACTGTGGGAAGTTGCTAGGAAAGTAAGATAGAGAAGCAATTTCCTATAGAAAGCATTTACTTATAGGGGGGAAGGCAGGGTTAAATAACTTAATTATCAAATTTGGAAACTAGAAAGTGTAATTGTTTCAATTGTTAAGATGGATATGAAATATTATCTGAATAGTGGTGATGAAACTGACTTCCCAAAATTAAGAGGAGTACAGTGTTGACAACATTTTTTTTATATATAACATTAGAAGATAGGTTGTATGATGTAACATTGTATAGTTGGTTATAAGTTTTTTTTTAAAATTTTCTTTTTCATATGTTATTTTGAAAACATTGTGGTTATCAACTTCGGCTAGTTGGTGAATTGAACGAAAAAAATTGGTTAACTAATTTATGTCGTTCTAATTTCATTCATGCTTTACAAATAATAAAAAATTCGGTTAGGCGGTTCAAAAACCGAAAGTCGAATCGAATGAACCCTGAACAACCCTGCCTATATTTTTGGGCGGACGAACTTTCTAATTCCGCGATACGCTTCGTTTCTCTGGGAACGATTCGCGCAATGCATTATTGTAACAGGACCTCCGAAACGTTTCGGCGGACCAACACTCCATTTAAAAAAGAGCGTAGAACGATAGTGGGGATCTGTTGTAAATCAAACAAATTTATTAGACTTGAATTTTTTGGCAAATTTAACTCAAGCCACTCTTTTTAAACTAATAACTAAAGCATTATTAGGCCGATTTTTTTCTTTTATTTTATTGGGAAGGGGGGGTGTTGGTTCAACTATATATAGATCACGAGGAAATCAAGCAAATAATTAACAGCTTGGCTAATCGATCATTAGATAAGTGATTAGAGAAGTGAAGACAATGGAGGGAAAAGATTCTAAGAGCTGTTATATGATTTCTCGTGCTTGTTTTCCTAGATTATAACTGACTTATTTCTCCTTTCTTGGTTGTTTTGAGTTTCTTAATTATTTCTAGTTGGTTGACATGTGCATAATCAGGTTTTGCATATGTTTTGTTTGGGATCAACAGGGTTCCAGTTAATAGCAAGGCGTTCTGTAAGTGTGGATCAGGATGGACTTGCGTCATCAGAAAAATTGACGACCCTAAAGAAACCAAACCTTTTTACAACTGCAACGCAGAAGGATGTGTTTGCATCACGTAATTTTCTTTGCCATATATCTATTCCCATATACCTCTCTAGTCCTATGTGTTTCATGCTACTGGCGTCCAATTGAAAGGTATGACTTAGGGATATGCCCGAGTTTAATCAACTTCACTAATTTGACTAACTCGATTTAATGTGGTAAGTTTTGAACTAAGTTGCGTTTGTCTTTCATGGATTGATCTATTACTCGGATTAGCACAACATATGTGATCTACCTCGTTGAATATTTACTGGGTCATTGTCAGATCTAGGATAGCAAATATGTCTAATCTGGTACCATTGTTGAGCCATTTTAGCTCAATCCATAGTTTTCCAATGTCCATTGAGCATTAGCAATTCTAACCTAAGCTCTAGTCCAGGCCAACCCCACCCAACTCCGTGGCCATCACAAATTATTAACTAGGATCAATTTTCCAACCAATGACATTGACGTTCTAAAGGTTAAATATGAAGACTTTAGCTAATCTTCTATTATACAGATGATGACTACATTTTTGAACGTAGTCCTTGGTAATAAAAATGCAGGGATGAGAAGCAGAAAGGAGAGGCATCAGGTGAAAAGCAAGTAGTGAAGACCGAGGGGGCATACTGCGAGTGTGGGGAAGGATATGCCTGTACTATCACCAAAACTGAGGGCCCTGATGCCGGAAAAGTGTTCGTCGAGTGTGGAAATGACTGCAAATGTGAGATCCCTGGTTGTGAAGGGGTTGCTGTTTTGAAGGACTGAAGCCTGAGGTCGATGTTGAAGACAGACTCTCTTTGAATGTAATCTGAGAGTCAATTAAGAAGTGGATGACTTGTGTCTCAGTTATGTGCTTTGGTGTCAGTATTTTATTTCATGCATTGTTCGTCACAGTGGCGTAGCCAGCGTGGGGTCAGTGGGGTCAGCCGACACCCCTCTCAAAAAAAAAAATTAATATACATCTTAGAATTTAAGGGAAAAAAATAGAAGTTGACTATATATATAAAATGTGTTGAAAAGATACATGAAACCTCCCTTGCTTCAAGGGTCCAAGCGCCTGATTTGTGAGTTGGGTTGTCTCTGAGGTCGCGGGTTCGAGTCCTTTATCCATCCCTTTTTTCATTTGATTTTTTTCATTTTTCTTTTAAGCCTCCGATACTCTTCCTCTGTTTGTTTGACAATTCGAGTCCTCAACTCTCTCTTCCGACACCCCTATTCGAAATTTCTGGCTTCGCCACTGGTTCGTCAGTTAAATAAGCATCATTGAAAATGCATGTGGATGTATTGTTCCATTTACGTGGCTCAATTCACTGGTTTTAATATGAATGTGCATGTATTGTTGTATTATCTTGGTTCTAATATAATTACTTCCGGTAGTTTTGAATTGAGCCCATAAACTTAACTTGTTTTAAGCTTCTTTCATCTGGTCGGAGATCTGCAAATTATACAGATTAGTGACAAGTTGTGCCATATTTTTGTAAGGGTGTACCACCACGCACGTGTCGATTATATTGTACTACGAATTCTCTCAATAATTTTGGGTCGGATTGCATTTCTATTATCATATCATGCCAAACCTTCTAATCTCCACATGACTATTGTGGGATCAAGGTTCCAGCAAACAACAAGGGTATTATTTTCCAAAAGTGAAAATAGTTGTAACGGTGAAATTCTTAATTATATTGCAATGAAGTTGTTAGCATGAAGAAATCCCTTCAAGTCTATTTGTGTGGGGAGTAAAACAGAATAGTAAGAGTTCATAAAAGTAAGAAATGGTAAGAACAAAGGGGTGCAAACAACGGTAAATAGTCTATTCACGTTTCAAAATTTAATTAATCATACTTGTCACTTGTAAGAAGAGTAAATAAGTCTAGGCACGGTACTATATATATGCTAATTGATGAAGGATTTACTGCCCTTACGCTCCAAATTAGCGTGTCAAGAAAATAGGGATAAACAAGAGAAAAGAATGATAGGAGTTACCCCTCCCTCTAATTCTCCAGCTGATACCTTTTAATTATGGATAAAGAACGTAATTATTCTTATTTGCTCAGCTTACCTGCATTTACTTCCCTCCCAAACACCTCTAACTCAGTAGTTGAGTTAGAGCTCCCCAATTTGGAAGTCTCCCACATGCTTTACAGTGTTACATTTTGTACTTGAGTGAATATTTTAATTGTCTTTTTTTTTTGGTTCTCTTTTTTTAGATTAAGTATGAGGTGTTTGGCAAACAGTTTTTTGAAAAACTTTTTAGCCAAAAAAAGATTTTTGATCAAAATTAACTGTTTGACCAAGCAAGCAAAAGGCTAATCTGGGCGTTTGGAGAAATAGTTTTTTAGAAGAGTTTTTCTGGTCCAGAAAATTAATTTGAAAAAGCTAATTCCATGAGCTTTTTGAAAGAGCTTTTTGAATAATTAGCTTTTTGTCTCACAACTTTCTCAAAAACAGCTAATTTTATCAGACATTTTTTCAACAAACAGCTAATTCAAACAGCTAATACAATCAGCTAACTCAAATAGTTAACAGCTAACAGCTAATACAAACAGCTAATAGCTGTTTGCCAAACATGGCCTATATGTGATCTTATTCTCTGTATTTTTTTTACCCTGTTCAAATTCTAGCTATTCTCACATATATACGGTTATAATTTCCATTCTTTTCATTCATGAAAATTTTCATTTCATCATATCTTTCTAGATTAGAGTTAATATTTTAATTGCATACCTGACGTTTATAGAAGTTTTACTATGACCAATTGATATTTAAAATATATATTCATGATATAGTAGATAGTTTGTCGTAATTTCAGTAACCCAAATTATTTAAATTAATTTGTGAAGTCAATTGAATGATAATTTTCATTGGTGGCAAAAAAATTGTAGTTAGACTTGTATCATAGGTAGAATTATCATTTTTTTAAAAACATTTAGGAATAGGAAGTGTGCTTATAAAATTTCAAGGAATTTGAAATTTATTATTAAGCAATTATGTTGTAATCTAGAAACTTAAATATAGGCACATTTCTATTTTAGGTATGTTACAATTTTTGATTTATATCGACAATGACCATTTTTTCTTACTTCTTACATTTCGAATCAATATAGTTCATACTACGGGCCCCTTTGACATAAAATGCTAGCTTCACCCCTACCTACCCTCAAGACCTCATATTGGATCAAGAGGATCCTTCTCTCACTTTCTAAAATGCCTTACAACGATGGCCTTAACCCCTTATTTATAGATAGTATTAGAACTTTCCGAATCTTGCACAAGCTTGCCGCGCAAGTCGACTAGCTACACCAATTTCGTTATGCATATACCAAACCTTGTCCTTTCAGTTTGCCAATTAATGGGCTACAAAATCTTGGCACCACTATCAAACAAGAGTTTTTAGTCAAACAAGTGCCTAAATTTTTGTATTTATAAATTTTAGGTGCTTGAACTCTTTCTACAATTAATCTAATTGCCCGAACTTTTTCAGCACTTAATATAGGTGCCTTACTTTTATTTTTAAAAAAGCTTTTAAATCAAAAATATTGTTAATATTTTTTTATTTGAAAAACCCAAAAAATATATGATAATCTCAAAAAAGGAAAAAGACATTAAAAATTATAAAAATAAGTTTGAAACAATTTTATAAGCAAAATCATCTCTTACCCCAGGGAAACATACGACAATAGTGAATCGCTTTCTCTCTGCCATCACCTCCCGTCATGGACAGGTACAAAGAGATTTTATGAAGTGGTTCGTTATTAAAGATCATAATATAGTGGGCACTTTCATTAAGCTCCTGCAACTCGAAAGTCAACCTTGATTGGCATCAACAAGTATAGTGGAATATTACATTTCGACATTAGTATTAGTGTTTTATTTTTATTTTTTTTAACTTTCATGTGTCAAGCGCTTTTTGGCATTTGAACAGAAGTATGGAACTGATCTATTTTTATTTGCTTGGAGAATTATGGAAGAGTAGATGTATGGAGAATGACTTTTTTGGGAAAAGTTACAACGCTATTAGACGTGAGCGAAAATTAATGTAAATTGTTGCGATGCATATGCAAATTGGATTCCCTGTTATTACAGGTTCGAGAATATTGACAGTTTTGTAACTTCATTATGGGGGCAAGGTTGCAAACTTTTTATGTTCTGTTTTTTTTTTAATTTAAAAAAGTAGTTAGGAAAAGTTGAAGATGGTTAACTAGAAAGAAAACGATTAGATTTTCAATGGTACATATTTTTCTTATTTTAGACTATCGCAAAATATAATTCTTTTTCTAAAGTACAAATTCCTTTTCTCAAATTCATAAGTTTTTTTTTTTTAAAAAATGGCCAATTTTTTTGATAGAAAAAAAATAGCCAGGCCAATAATACTAATAATATCTTTTGATTTAAAAATAGAAACTAAAATTAATAATATTTTTGATTTAAAAATATTTTTTTATAAAAGTAAGACATATAAATTAACTGTTGAAAAAGTTCAAATACTTAAATTAACTGTAAAAAAAGTTCAAGTACTTAAAATTTATGAACCTAAAGATTCAGACATGTATTCAATTTAAAACACCAATCAAACAAATTCAGACTATCGCAAAATATAACTGTAAAAAAATCACCTCCCGGCATGGACAGGTACAAAGAGATTCATAGTGCATGATTTGATGTCATAATTAAATTTAAAAAATAAGCATGGTGTCAGTCAAAACTAAATATAGGAAATAAAGCCCAATTTAAAAATTTGAACACAAGATAGTTAGAATAAACCCAAAAAGCATATAATAACACAAATTCTTATATACCGTGTAGATTATGAAATGTTGAAAAAGTTACAAAGATATTAATCTCTATAAAAAAAGTGCAAAGATGTTAACGCATGTATGGTATTATTACTAAATTTAGAAGCTACTAATTTGTAATAATTCAAAATTAAATAATTAAAAATTACTAACACCATCCACAAAATCCATTTTAATTAGTTTAGCTTGCGAAACTTCAATTCTATGAGCAAGCATATCATGGTTTCAAAATTGATGATAGTAAGTGGCCATTATGCAGAGAAGTTTGCAAGGATGATTGTAGACATTTTTAGTGTTCTCTTTTCATAGTTCGCCCTCCTCTAATAAACCCATCAAAGGTCAAAAAAACATGAATAACTAAGAAACTTTTTTAATAAACAAACAAAAAGATGCCTAACCATTCTGTCCTCATTAATAAATATGAAACAAACTGCTTTGCGTCCTAGGGATATGAGAAGGGTGGAAACTCATACAAAAGTGGAAGAATGCTACAGTAAATTTCAAATGAAGAGAATTGTGAATTTTTAGACTGTGAAAAGTTACTAGGAAAGTAAGATAGAGAAGCAATTACCTATAGAAAGCATTTACCTATGGGGAGGAAGACAGGGTTAAATAACTTAATTATCAAATTTTGAAAATTAGAAAAAGTATAATTCTTTCAATTGTTAAGATGGATATGAAATAGTATGTGAATGGTGGTGATGAAACTGACTTCTCAAAATTAAGAGAAGTAAAGTATTGATAACATTTCTTTTATATATAACATTAGAAGATAAGTTGTATGATGTAACATTGTATAGTTAGTTATAAGTTTTTTTCAAATTTTCTTTTTCATATGTTATTTTGAAAACATTGTGGTTATCAACATCGGTTAACTGGTAAATTAAACCAAAAAAATCGATTAACTAATTTAATTTGTGTGGTTCTAATTTCATTCATGTTTTACAAACAATAAAAAATTCGGTTAGGCGGTTCAAAAGCCCAAAGTCGAATCGACTGAACCCTGATCCCGGAACAACCCTGCCTATATTTTTGGGAGGAGAAACTTTCTAATTCCGCGATACGTTTCATTTCTATGGGAACCCTTCACGCAATGCATTATTATAATAGGTATGCCGAAACGTTTTTCGGCCAACACTCCATTTAAAAAAGAGCGTTTGATGATAGTGGAGATCAGTTGTAAATCAAACAGATCTATAAAACTTGAATTTTTTGGCAAATTTAACTTAAGCCACTCTTTTTAAACTAATAACTAAAGCATTACTAGGCCCATTTTTTTCTTTTATTTTATTGGGAAGGGGGGGGGTGCTGGTTCAACTATATATAGATCAAGAGGAAATCAAGCAAATAATTAACAGCTTGGCTAATCGATCATTAGATAAGTGGTTAGAGAAGTGAAGTCAATGGAGGGAAAAGATTCTAAGAGCTGTTGCCCTCCTGGTGCATCTTGCGAGTATATATTTCATCTGTTATATGATTTCTCGTGCTTGTTTTCCCAGATCATAACTGACTTATTTCTCCTTTCTTGGCTGTTTTGAGTTTCTTAATTATTTCTAGTTGCTTGACATGTACATAATCAGGTTTTGTATTTGTTTTGTTTGGGATCAATAGGGTTCCAGCTAATAGCAAGGCGTTCTGTAAGTGTGGACCAGGATGGACTTGTGTCATCAGAAAAATTGACGACCCTAAAGAAACCAAACCTTTTTACAACTGCAGTGCAGAAGGATGTGTTTGCATCACGTAATTTTTTTTGCCATATATCTATTCCTATATACCTCTCTAGTCCTATGTGTTTCATGCTAGTGGTGTCCAATTGAAAGGTATGACTTAGGGATATGGCTGAGTTTAATAAGCTTCACTAATTTGACTAACCCGATTTAAAGTGGTAAGGTTTGAACTATGGTGCGTTTGTCTTTCATGGATTGATCTATTACTCGGATTAGCACAACATATGTGATCTACCTAGTTGAATATTTAGTGGGTCATTGTCAGATCTAGAATAGCAAATATGTCTAATCTGGTACCATTGTTGAGCCATTTTAGCTTAATCCATAGTTTTCCAGCGTCCATTGAGCATTAGCAATTCTAACCTAAGCTCTAGTCCAGGTCAACCCGACCCAACTCCGTGGCTATCACAAATAATTAACTAGGATCAATTTTCCAACCAAAGACATTGACTTTTGAGAGGTTAAATATGAAGACTTTAGCTAATCTTCTATTATACAGATGATGACTACATTTTTGAACGTACTCCTTGGTAATAAAAATGCAGGGATGAGAAGCAGAAAGGAGAGGCATCAGGTAAAAAGCAAGTAGTGAAGACCGAGGGGGCATACTGCGAGTGTGGGGAAGGATACGCTTGTACTATCACCAAAACTGAGGGTCCTGGTGCTGGAAAAGTGTTCGTCGAGTGTGGAAATGGCTGCAAATGTGAGATCCCTGGTTGTGATGGAGTTGCTGTTCTGAAAGACTGAAGCCTAAGATCGATCGATGTTGAAGACAACTCTCTTTGATTGCACTCTCAGAGTCAATCAAGAAGTGGCTGACTTGTGTCTTAGTTATTGTATTCCATTGTCCTTCGGTTAAATAAGCATTATTGAAAATGCGTGTGGACGTGCTGTTTCATTTACGTAGTTCAATTCACTGGTTTTAATATGAATGCGGATCTATTGTTGTATTATATTGGTTCTAGTACACTTATGTCCGGCAGTTTTGAATTTTGGGTCAATGAATAACTTAATTGTTTTAATTTAAGCTTCTAGCTATATGGCACAATCTGTCACCAATCAGTATAATTTGTAGATCTCTTATCAGATGGAAGTTTCATAAGAAACTTCCATCTGGTTGGAGATATACAAATATATGAAACTTTCATCTCATCGGAGATCTACAAATTATACAGATTAGTAACAGGTTGTGCCATATTTTTGTGAGGGTGTAATACCATGCATGTGCAGATTATTTATATATGATAAGAGAATTATTGGTATACATTTTGTTATGATATATGAATAATTTGTAAACGTGAATATATACTCTTAAAAATAAGGTCGTGCAGTTTACATATATCTACACGCGACATAACAATCTAAAGGCAAAGCCTGTTCATATTGAAAATGGTAAAAATGGACAGCTCATCGAGTGCAGTTGTCCAGATGCCATCGACCGGGATTAAGTGAGCTAAAATAGGTGCTGAATTATTTATTTAGTTTGCATGAAAAGACAAAAACTATTTTATTCTTCAATAATTGGTGGTTAAAGGACTGGACCACTAATATATAAGACCATGCCATACATTTGTCATCAAATATTGATCAACAACTTAATGCAACAAAATACTGCAAAGATACAACGTTTGGCTTTTTGGTGTCTTTTGTTTTGAATTAGACTTGCAAACCGGCTCAATTAAAGTTGATGTATTTGATCATCGGGTTAATTTCATGTTTATCTTGAAAATAATTTAATAGGTATTATGAATTCTCTCAGCAATTTTGGGTCGGATTGTATTTGTGTTATCGTATCCTGTCAAATCTTCCAATCTCTACATGATTATGTGGGATTAAGGTTCTAGCAAACAACAAGCGTAGTTGTAATGGCGAAATTCTTAATTATATTGCAATGAAGTTGTTAGCATGAAGAAATCCCTTCAAGTCTATTTGTGTGGGGCGCAAAGTAAGAGTTGATAAAAGTAAGAAATGGTAAGAACAAAGAGATGCAAAAAACCGTAAATAGTCTATTCATGTTTGAAAATTTAATTAATCATAATTATCACTTATAAGGAGAGTAAATACGAGTAGGTACTATATATATGCTAATTAATGAATGATTTAATTGCCAACAAAAAGAAACGGTAGTCCATTACCCACCCATTGGCTATCAAAACACTTGGGGTTAGAGCCTAAAAGTTTACATTACTAATTACTAAAACTAGCTAAGACCCGTGCGTTCACTGCATTGCACCAAGATTAAGTTTTGGATAAGCAAATGGTACTTTGAAAGTATCACTAAATAATTATTGGGTTGACATAGATAAGTTGGTATAAAAAAATTATGAAGATTTTAATCCAACTCAAAGAATTGGGGTACGTAGTGAAAACATTATCGCTCCTATTTTTTTTTTTTTTAATTGAGGCATTTTTTTAATAAAAGAAGTTTCAAGTATGCATGTTGTTTGAGTATGTATTGCATCGAATTTGAATTTGTAAACAATAAAATGGATATTTTAAAAATAACATTTCATTATTAATTATATATTAACTTCCATTCTTTATAACCTTCGCAGAAAAATTATTTGTTATTTCTAACATGTCTTGAAAATATGTATGTATATATGTATGTATATGTGTGCGTGTGCGTGTGCGTGTGTGTGCGCGCGCGCGCGTGCGCATGTGTGTGCACGTGTGTGCATGTGTGTGTACACACACACACATATTTGCAAAATTCTATCATAATTGAATTTTTTTTCAATTATGATTGTTGACAAATGTAGACCGTTTATATAAAAGAGATGAATCTTTAGCGTTAAAATTGATAACCTCTAACCTGTTATTTGCCTCTCTCCCTGTTTCCACCATTGTCTTCTCTCTTCTGCTCTCTCTCACTCTCTTTCTCTCCCTCTCTCTCTCTCTCTCTCTCTCTCTCTCTCTCTAAAGCCCACTGCTTCTGAGTCTTCCTCTCAATCTTGCTTTTTTGCTTACCATCAACCTGATCATTCATTGTTTGATCAATCTCCAGCAATGATTTCACTGCAATGACCCTGTGGATCTTTCATGACATTGGTTCATGGACACTCTTTACCAACCGATACTCCTTTAACCCTATTCGATCACGATAATTTCTGCAAAACAACTTTCAATTATGGGAATTAAGGTTTGAGTTCCAAAATTAGGAATTTGCCTTCACATACTTTTGATCAATGGAGTTTATGTCATAATCAAATACTAGACCGAAGTTTGAGTTGCTCCTTAAAATTTTATTTAATTTTGCAATTAAGAATTTGAATGAGAACGAGAAGATCATGAGATAGGAAGTATTAATTAGGTTAGAAGGACTTGAACTAAGAATTCAAATAAACTTGGAAAACCAAGACTATTGGAGCCCAAGAATTGAAATAACAGAGACATGAATCCATATTTTTGTATTTCTTCTGCCATATCTCCCGCCTAAAACAAACTCTTTCCATAGACAAATGCAGAGATTGTGGTTGTAAGCTTCGATTCTTGATGACACAAGAGTTGTTGCATGCATTACTTCCTGTTGTCTCTCATATTTATCTCCCCAGGTGTGCTTTTCCATCTCCAACTCACTCATGGCCTCCACCAAATCAACCTCAACAATACCAATAATAAGAATCTCATTTCATTTTGTTTAAAAATTAAGTTACACTGAACAAAAGACTTTCCTCTGTTGATTTTCTCATTGTCAGCTTGGTTTGGAGGAGGCAAGACTTTGAGTTCCAATTATTCGCCCGTCAGTCTGCTGCTGTCAATACGCTCACTCTGTAATTTCTTGGAAAAGAAAGGGAAGAGGAGTATGAGTTGTAGCTTATTGCGACACCTCAATAGGGAGGAGATCTAGAAGGGGGCAGAAAGATTGCAAGAACAACAGAGAGAGAGAGAGAGGGGGAGAGAGAGATTGAGAAACCTTCGGGACATACTGCATTGGAGTGGAGATCGTTTGGTAATTGAGGATTTACAATAGCAGGTGCTCTCATTCCTAAGTTAAAGGCTGAGATCTCATAAAATATAATCTACGGTTCATATGAAACTTAATAATAGTAGTTGAAAAGAAATTCAATTGTGGTAGAATCTTCCTATATACATACATACATACATACATACATACATACATACATACATATATACACACACACACACACACACACACACACACACACACACACACACATAGAATAAACCATCAACGTTGTCATATTGGCAATAACCACATCTACCTATTTGAGCCTAAAACACATCAAACTTGAAAGTTTTGATAAGCAAACCAAGTTTTTATTTGACCCCTAATTGCAAGTATTTAAGAAAATTCTTGTTGATCCTGTTTATGCAGGAGATGGATGAAGAGAAAAAAAAAAGATACATAATTTGTACCATATATATGCATTTTGACATTTAGGGAAAAAAACAAAAGAAAAGAAGTTTAGTTTAAAGAGATTGTTATGAACCTTAGGAAAGCAAATTAGTGCCTACTGAGTTTTCCTTATGAAAATTTATTGTAGAGTACATTTGTAAAATATGTGAGAAAAGCATGAGAAGAATTAAAATTATGAATATATTTATTATCATACTAACTAATTAGAGCTCATAATAAACATTTAATATTTGTAAGCATATAGAAGGTTATGTAATTATTCATTAATTACATCAATCCAAGTTCTCCCCCATCCCCCGAAAAAAGGGTCCAGCTATACTAACTTACACAATTTTTTTGGGGTGGGGGGAGGGGAAGATTCATACTGAATGATTTGACGCCATAGTTAAGTTCAAAAAATAAGCAGGATGTCCGTCAAAACTGAATTTGGGAAATAAGGCTCAATTTAGATATTTGAACACTAGATAATTAGAATAAACCCAAAAAGCATATAATAATATAAATTCTTATATACTGAGTTAGATTATAAAATGTTGAGGAACTCACAAAGATATTAACCTCTATAAAAATCATAATTCTAATCATTTAAAATTACAAAGCATGCATGAGCAGCTAAGATGAGTAGCTTTGGATTGATGCAAATTAGTAGTGACATTTGATATTATATTTATTTTAATATAATCTAATGAAGATCCCAACCATTTGAAATTCATGCAAATTCTAATTTATAAAAAACAAAGAAAAAGATTTTCAAAAGATTAAATTAGATTAAAAAATTATATAAATTTCAATTCACAGCAAAAAAAAATCCTCAAATGAATAATAAAATAAGGTTGTAAGACATTGGCATTACATGAATACATATAAATTGAAAAAAAAAAGATAAATAATAAATACAAAATATGTAGAATTAGTATGAAAATAAGGTTATAGGCATTAATTAATTTTTACATATGACATAAACCTAATTATTTTTGTAGAGAAAATAAAATAACCAATAAATAAAAAATATGTTCAACGAAGAAGTAATTTAAAGAAAGATCATAATGAAATTTTAACAAATAGTCTTTTAAAAACAGCAAATTTTATCAAATATTTTTTTCTAAAAACAGTTGATTTAAAAAATTAATATAAATAACTAATTTAAATAATTAATAGTTAATAGTTAATAAAAATAAATAACAAATGCCAATTAATAATTAATAGTTGATTGACAAATAAGGCCTTAATTATTGTTCACGTCTGCTACGCTGACCGAGCATAGTGCACATTCGAATCCTCTTCTATAAATAAATGAGCAACGTTTCCAGATCCTTGAGCGAAACGTTTCTATCCAATTGAACGAAGCCTGCAAATAATCGGTTTTCATTTTTTTAATTTGAAAAAATAGACCTACCCGTGAAAAAGAAAGAACCTCGCAGACGGTAGAGGCCACAGAATTTTGCTTGATTTAATATTTAAAGCTTACGGCCTCCGAAACGTTGCAGTTTCAGCGTTCTCGAGGGGGCATTATTGATGACAATAGAGACACGTCTGGCTATCTGCTTTTTAAAGAGACATGAGAGCAGGCCCAGCGCAGGCACGCGGGCCATGGAAAAAGGCGGGTGGGAGGGGGGAGGTGGCCTGTGGGCCTGCAGCGTGTGGCCCGCGAGACTGGGCTCGACGAGCCGCCCGTGCACGCGAGAGGCCCGCCTCTTTTTTTTTTGTCTGGTACCGGATCAAAACGACGTCGTTTTGATTCCGGGCCAGGCTTTTTTTTTTTTGGGCTGTCTGGGCCGAGGAGAGGAGGGAAAAAAAAAGCTGCTGCTGGGCCAGGTAGCAATTGTAATTTTTTTCCCGGTCTAAAGTTAACCAATGTATCTTCATTTATTCAAGGTTCAATTCATGTAATTTTTACATCCATCCACGTGTCAATTTTTAAATATCGCAAGTGTTGTAATTTTCAAACGAAAACGTAATTGAGTAGACAACCTAATTATTATGTGTTCATTATTTTTTCCAAATTAAAACTCAATCCAACCAACCCACAAAAATACGAAAAAATAATCACCTCCAATAACCAACCGAAACAACAAAAAATAAAAAATGGGGCGACCATATGTTACGTTTAAAAAAAAAATATTGCACAAGTTCTTTTTTCCGAACACAATAAGCCCAAACACCCAACCAAAATATATAAACTTAAAACAATTAAATATGGTTAGGTGTGGGGTCCATTAGTATTATTTTATTTGGTGAGCCAAGTGGTGAGCCTTGCATTGGAGAGAGTGAGGATTGTGAGATAAAAAGTTGGCGAGAAGGTTGACGTGGCAATGGTAGGCCCCCACCCGTGAGCCAAAAATTGGGCTCACGGTTGGGAATGCTCTGAGGCCTATTATTTTCATTGATAAATTAAAATTAATAAAAAAATAAAAGTAATTAATGTAGATTAAAATGAATTAAACTAATTAAAATTAGTATTTTTTATTGAGGTGAGTTAAAGTAAGTTAAAATGGGTTAAAGTGAATTTAAGTTAATATATTTTTTAAAGTTGATTAAAATAGTGAAAATCAAATTTTGAAGGAGGTGGGTTGAAGTTGGTTGAAATGGATTGAAGTGAGTTGAAATGGATTAAAGTCGGTATTTTTTTATTGAAATAGTTGAAGTTGGTTGAAGTTGGTTAATGTTGGTAGATATTGATAAATTGGAAAAAATCAATGAAAAGAACAGACCCTTAGTGTAGAACTAGTGATATTTGAATTAACTTTTTGACCTAAAAAATTCATTTACAAAAATGTACAAGCCATTAGTTTTTTAACATTTTTTATTTCAATTTGCTTGTTATTAAAGAGTTTTTCAAATGTAACATTACCAAGTCCTCATCATCACAAAGCCCAAAAATAGAATGATTTGTTGTTAGATTTTGTGGGTCTGAAACTCATAAAGTTAGCGTCTTTGTCATAAATTGATGATGTGAGATAAAATTTCGCTACTTACATATGCGATTACTTCAGTTGTTGCAAAGAACGCTCCCAGAACTCATATTTTACTCTTCTAATGAACAGTAAAATGATAGTGAGTCTATTTTATTTCGCGTTTAGATATAGCTAATAGATGTAAGGAGATGTAAGGCGCTGTAAGAAGCTGTAAAGAGCTGTAAGGAGTTGTAAGATGATGTAAGGAGCTGTAAGGAGTTGTAAGAAGATGTAAGGAGCTGTAAGAACATGTAAGGAGTTGTAAGGAACTATAAGGATATATATAAGGAAGTGTTGAATGTTATGGAAAATCTATATGAGATGTAAGGGAATGTTAGAAGATGTAAGGATTATGTTAAGGATATAAGAAGCTGTAAGGAGATGTAAGAAACTGTAAGGAGATGTAAACTCTTAACTAAATCCTAAAAAACACGAAATAGAACAGGGCCAGTGTATGGGAAATTTGCTTTCTATAGCTAAATTTATAAGGGAAATTTTAAATTAGTTTTTTTTTTCCCGAAAAAGGGAAGAATTCATTAAATAATTAACCATACGATACCTACAAAGAAAATTGAGCACAAACAAGTACTACCTAAAAGCAAGCAACATTAACCATGAGAAATACTCTCACAATTGGAGAGAGAAAATAATCTTCACAATCGGAAAAACAATTACTACTAAAAGATAAAATACTACTCCTATTAAATAAAAATTAGAAATATAACAAAGAAAATGGCCAGGGTGATAGGTAAACCGATCATCCAGTCTCACAAAAAACCAATTCAAATGAATTAGAGAAGAAGAAGAAGAAGAAGAAGATGATGATAGAGAGGATGAGGGGTAAGGAGGTTACTGGAATGAAGGAAAAAATTTTCACTTTGAGTTAAGTGTTTGTTGTTGAGAGGATAAGCCTGGGAGAACAACGACAGAGCAACGAATGGCTTATGAATTAATACTGTGTATTTTACTCTGTTATTTTGTAGACAAGTTTGTGTGTTCCAAATTATACGCTTGTATCGTTTAACCATGCAACAAACATACATATACCGTCTGCTCATTAAGGTGGGGGGCTGTGTGCCTATGTGAACCCAAACAAGCCATGTACTTATTCGCTTTTGTAAAATGCAAAGTTAGGCCTCAACATTATTGTTTTTTTTTTTTTAAAATAAGGGTAAACGTGCCCCTCCCTATGTAAACCTGTCTAGGGTCTCACATACGGGTTGCAAGTGACCGATTGTGGGAGAAGTTATTAAATTTTATATATCAATTGACCCTTAAACAAAGTATCATACATATAAGTTCAAATGAGGTTCTATTCTAAAATTAATTGGTATTGGGTGGAGTACGTCATAAATTTATATACATGCTCAAGCCCTTCAATTCCATCAATGTGGGATAACACCTACTTTCATATCTTTGCGGGACAATACCCACTTCTCATACTCCAACAAAGGGAACATCCATCGTTATCAGGTATAAATACCTACTGTTCACTCTCGACTCCCGAGACATCCAAACAAGGGAAACTTTGGCCCCTGTGAATTGTACTCGGGTGGTGCTCCAAGCAAGTGAACTCTGATGCCATTGTGCCAGTTTGGACTTCAGCAAGTTAGACCTCAACATGTTAATCCTTGTGCGACCTTTTACCAAAGATGCAATGAAAGATCATCGAAAAATAATTATAAATTTTAACATACTCTAAACAATAGAAATTTACAAACAAACCATGTCTGTAGAACTTTGAACCCAATTGATTTACTATTCATTTCGACAGTGATGTTAGTTGTACTACACTTGTGAAAAATTTTTAAAATGAAATTTTCAAATTTGTATTTGGTAGGATTTCATCAGGGATGGGAATCGGTACAGGACCCACTAGACCTATTGAATTTTAGGATCTTACAAAATCAAGAAGCAAAAATAAAAACAAAATCTAACCCAAAAAAACGAAAAGAAAAACCATATGCTATTTTTGGTGAGGTGGAAATTAATATCCTACACTAGTGCCTTATTGAAAGCTTCCTTAACCACTCTACTTCTAGGAATTTTATCGATTTCTTAGAGGAAGAAAAAAGTTTGAAACTCCACTTGTAATCCCCCCAAAAATATCTTCCAAAAATTCATCCATTCACTGTCCCACAAAATTCACGATCACATGCTGTAGTTTTGGACTTGCATTGACCAACTGTAATTTTTGTTTTATAACTAGGCCAAATGACACTTAAAGTTAATTATGAAAATTGATTCTCTATTCAGCTTTATTCAAAGATTTATTTGACATAATCCATCACTAACAATTCAATTATGACTTATAATGATTTTAGATTTGTGACTTGGGGCTCATCCGCTGTATCAACGGTGGCCAACAGAATTCAATTGTCTAGCCCCTATATCTACAGGTATTCCCCCCCCCCCAAAAAAAGGGAACAGCTTAATCAAACCACAAACTATTCCAATCGAGCCATTTAATAGTTTAACTGAACCGGTTTAAAAATCTAGTTAATCAAACTGAAAAACAGCTAACTGTTTTGGTTTGGTTCCTATTTGCGATTTTAAAACCGATGGCTAACCGAACCGAACCGAACCGACGTAGATTTTTTATATAGATTTCATTTTTTAAAAAAATAGAGTTTTTTGTGGTAATTTTTAGTTTTATTGACATTGAATTGAAAAATTGAATAAATTGTTAACATAATGTAGGCCTACCGGTTTGGGCCCCTTAGATGATTCATTGAAATGATGCATGCCGATGCCCATTGTCCACCGTTATCCACTCTTAATTTCTTTGTTTTTTTGAGTTTCACTAGAATAGGTCGGAAGTTGTAACATTAATTGTATAGTTGGTTACAATTTATTTTTTAAATTTTCTTTTTTATTATATTATTTTTAAAACATCAGTTCTGGTTAATTGATGAATCGAACTAACAAAAATCAGTTAACTAATTTAACTGGCTCTAGTTTCATTCATTTTTTTTTTTTTTAACAAACAATATAACTCCAGTTAGCCGGTTCAAAAAACCCAAAGTCGAATTGGATGAACCCTGAACAACCCTGGCACCCTGCCTACATTTTTGGGAGCAGAAGCTTTCTAATTCCCCGATACGTTTCATTTCTATGGGAACGTTTCACGCAAAGGATTATTATAATCCCAATATTCAAAGTCTGCCGAAACGTTTCTGCCGACCAACACTCCATTTTAAAAACAGCGTTTGATGACAGTGGAGATCAGATGATGAATCAAACAAATTTATAAAACTTGAATTCTTTGGCAAATTTAACTTAAGCCACTCTTTTTAAACTAATAACTAAACCATTATTAGGCCGATTTTTCCCTTTTCTTTTATTGGGGAGAGGGGGGGGGGTTGGTTCAACTATATATAGAACAAGAGGGAACCAAGCAAACAATTAACAGCTTGGCCAATCGATTATTAGATAAGTGATTAGAGAAGAGATCGAAGACAATGGAGGGAAAAGATTCTAAGAGTTGTTGCCCTCCTGGTGCATCTTGCGAGTATATATTTCATCTGTTATATGATTTCTCGTGCTTGTTTTCCCAAATCATAACCGACTTATTTCTCCGTTTTTGATTGTTTTGAGTTTCTTAATTATTTCTAGTTGCTTGACATCTACATAATCAGGTTTTGTATATGTTTTGTTTGGGATCAACAGGGTTCCAGCTAATGGCAAGGCGTTCTGTAAGTGTGGACCAGGGTGGACTTGTGTCATCAGAAAAATTGACGACCCTAAAGAAACCAAACCTTTTTACAACTGCAGTGCAGAAGGATGTGTTTGCATCACGTAATTTTCTTTGCCATATTCTATATATACACTTGGATCTTATAATATATCTACTCCTATATGCCTCTCTAGTCCTATGTGTTTTACGCTACTGGTGTCCAATTGAAAGGTATGACTTAGGGATATGGCTCAGTTTAATCAACTTCACTAATTTGATTAACCCGATTTAACATGGTAAGGTTTGAACTAAGTTGCGTTTGTCTTTCATGGATTGATCTATTACTCGGATTAGGACAACATATGTGACCTACCTAGTTGAATATTTAGAAGGTCATTGTCAGATCTAGAATAGCAAATATGTCTAATCTGGTACCATTGTTGAGCCATTTTAGCTCAATCGATAGTTTTCCAGTGTCCATTGAGCATTAGTAATTCCAACCTAAGCTCTAGTCCAGGTCAACCCCACCCAACTCCGTGGCCATCACAAATTATTAACTAGGATCAATTTTCCAACCAATGGCATTGACTTTCTAAAGTTTAAATATGAAGACTTTAGCTAATCTTCTATTATACAGATGATGACTACATTTTTGAACGTACTCCTTGGTAATAAAAATGCAGGGATGAGAAGCAGAAAGGAGAGGCATCAGGTGAAAAGCAAGTAGTGAAGACCGAGGGGGCATACTGCGAGTGTGGGGAAGGATATGCTTGTACTATCACCAAAACTGAGGGCCCTGGTGCTGGAAAAGTGTTCGTCGAGTGTGAAAATGGCTGCAAATGTGAGATCCCTGGTTGTGATGGAGTTGCTGTTCTGAAGGAGTGAAGCCTAAGATGCCGAAGACAAACTCTCTTTGAATGTAATCTAAAAGTCAATTAAGAAGTGGATGACTCATATCTTCGTTATGTGCTTTGGTTCCAGTATTTTGTTCCATGCATTGTCCATCAGTTAAATAAGCATTATTAAAAATGCGTGTGGATGTATTGTTTCGTTTACGTGGTTCTAGTCACTGGTTTTAAAATGAATGTGGATGCATTGTTGTATTGTCTTGGTTTTGAATTTTGAGTCAATGAACTTAACTTGTTTTGAGCTTCTAGCTATGAAACTTCCATTTGGTCAGACATCTACAAATTATACATATTAATCACAGGTTGTGCCATATTTTTTTTGAGGATGTACTACCACGTATGTGTAGATTATTTATATACAATAGGAGAAGTATTGGTATACATTTTGTCATGACGTACGAACAATTTGTAAACGTGAATATATACTCTTAAAAATAAGGTTGAGCAATTTACATATGTCTACACACGACATAAATAATATGAAGGCAAAGTCTATTCATATTGAAAATGGTAACAATGGACAGTTCATCAAGTGCAGTTGTCCAGGTAAGTGGCGGGATTAAGTGAGCTAAAATAGGTGCTGAATTATTTATGTAGTTTGCATGAAAAGACAAAAACTATTTTATTCTTCAATAATTGGTGGTTAAAGGACTGGACTGCTAATATATAAGACCATGCCATACGTTTGTCATCAAATATTGATCAACAACTTAATGCAACAAAATACTGCAACGATACAACGTTTGGCTTTTGGTGTCTTTCGTTTTGAATTAGACTTGCAAAACGGCTCAATTAAAGTTGATCTATTTGATAATCGGGTTAATTTCATGTCCATCTTGAAAATAGCTTAATAGGTACTATGAATTCTCTTAGCAATTTTGGGTCGAATTACATTTGTGTTATCGTATCATGTCAAACCTTCCGATCTCTACATGACTATGTGGGATCAAAGTTCCAGCAAACAACAAGCGTATTATTTTCCAAGAGTGAAAATAGTTGCAATGGTGAAATTCTTAATTCTATTCCAATGAAGTTGTTAGCATGAAGAAATCCCTTCAAGTCTATTTGTGTGTGGCGTAAAGTAAGAGTTCATAAAATTAAGAAATGGTAAGAACAAAGAGATGCAAACAACAGTGAATAGTCTATTCATGTTTGAAAGTTTAATTAATCATAATTATCACTTATAAGGAGAGTAAATACGAGTAGGTACTATATATGTGCTAATTAATGAAGGATTTATTTAGCAACAAAAAGAACCCGTTGTCCATTACCCACCCATTGGCTAGCATAACACTTGGGGTTAGAGCCTGAAAGTTTACATTACTAATTACTACAACTAGCTAAGACCCATGCGTTCACTGCATTGCACCAAGATTAAGTTTTGAACAAGCAAATGGTACTTTGAAAGTATCATTAAATAATTATTGGGTCGACATCGATAAGTTGGTATTAAAAAATTGTGAAGATTTTAGTCCAACTGAAAGAATTGGGGTACGTAGTGAAAATATTATCACTCCTATATTTTTTTCATAGAGGCTTTCTTTTTTTTATAAAAGAAGTTTCAAGTATGCATGTTGTTCGAGTATGTAATTGCATCGAATTTGAATTTTTAAATAATAAAATGGATATTTTAAGAATAACATTCCATTATTAATTATATATTAACTTTCATTCTCTATAACCTTTGCAGAAAAATTATTTGTTATTTCTAAAATATCTTGAAAATATGCATGCATGCATGCATGTATGTATGTATGTATGTGCGCATGTGTGTGTGTGCGCGTGTGTGTATGTATGTACACACACACACACACACACACACACACATGCAAAATTCTATCATAATTGTTTTTTTTTTCCAATTATGATAGTTGATAAATTTAGACCGTTGATATAAAAGAGATGAATCTTTAGCATTAAAATTGATAATCTCTAACCTGTTATTTGCCTGTCTCCCTGTTTCCACCATTGTCTTCTCCCTTCTGCTCTCTCTCTCTCTTTCTCTCTCTCTCTTTCAAGTAAATCTAAAGCAGACAAGAAAGCATGGCCTCTTCAACTCACTTCTCTCTCTCTCTTTCTCTAAAGCCCACCGCTTCTGAATCTTCCTCTCAATCTTGCTTTTTTGCTTACCATCAACCTGATCATTCATTGTTTGATCGATCTCCAGCAACGATTTCTACTACAACGGCCCTGTGGATCTTTCATGGCTTTGGTTCATAGGCACTCTTTGCCAACCGATACTCCTTTAACCCTATTTGATCATGATAATTTCTGCAAAACAGCTTTCAATTATGGAAACTAAGGTTTGAGTTCCGAAATTAGGAATTTGCCTTCACATACTTTTGATCAATGGAGTGTTGATGTCATAATCAAATACTAGACCGAAGTTTGAGTTGCTCCTTAAAATTTTATTTAATTTTGCAATTAAGAATTTGAATGAGAACGAGAAGATCATGAGATAGGAAGTATTAATTAGGTTAGAAGGACTTGAACTAAGAATTCAAATTCAAATAAACTTGGAAAACCAAGACTATTGGAGCCCAAGAATTGAAATAACAGAGACATGAATCCATATTTTTGTATTTCTTCTACCATATCTGCCACCTAAAACAAACTCTCTCCATAGACAAATATATAGATTGTGGTTGCACGCTTCCATTCTTGATGAAATAGGAGTTATTACATGCATTACTTCCTCTTGTCTCTCATATTTATCTCTCTAGTTGTGCTTTTTCATCTCCAGCTCACTCATGGCCTCCACCAAACCAATCTCAACAATACCAATAATAAGAATTCCATTTTAATTTTGTTTAAAAATTAAGTTACGCTGAACAAAAGACTCTCCTCTATCAATTTTCTCATTGTTAGCTTGGTTTGGAGGAGGCAAGACTTTGAGCTCTAATTATTTCCCCGCCAGTTCGCCGCTGTCAATACGCTCACTCTGTAATTTCTTGGAAAAGAAAGGGAAGAGGAGTATTAGTTGTAGCTTATTACAATACTTCAATGAGGGAGGAGATCTAGAAGAGGGTAGAAAGATTGCAAGAACAACTGAGAGAGAGAGAGAGAGAGAGAGAGAGAGAGAGAGAGAGAGACACCTTGGGGACATACTGCATTAGAGTGGAGATCATTCGGTAATTGAGGATTTACAATAGCAGGTGGTCTCATTCCTAAATTGAAGGCTGAGATCTCATAAAATATGATCTACGGTTCATATCAAACTTAATTATAGTAGTACAAAAGAAATTCAATTGTGGTAGAGTCTCTCTCTCTCTCTCTCTCTCTCTCTCTCTCTCTTTCTCTCTCTCTCTATATATATAACATTTTTTCTGTAGAATAAACCATCAACGTTGTCATATTGGCAATAACTACCTCTACCTATTTGAGCCTAAAACACATCAAGCTCGAAAGTTTCAATAAGCAAACCAAATTTTTATTTGACCCCTAATTGCAAGTATTTAAGAAAATTCTTATTGATCCTGTTTATCCAGGAGATGAATGATAAGGAAAAAAAAGATACATAATTTGTACCATATATATGCATTTTGACATTTAGGGAAAAAAAAAAAGTCTAGTTTAAAGAGATTGTTATGAACCTTAGGAAAGCAAATTAGTATCTACCGGATTTTCCTTATGGAAATTTATTGTACCTTACATTTGTAAAATATGTGAGAAAAGTATAGGAAAAATTAAAATTATGGATACATTTATTATCATACCATGTATAAGATGGATGTGTAATTACTCATTAATTACATTCATCCAAGTTCTCCCCCCTCCTGCCAAAAAAAGTTCCAGCTGCACTAACTTACACAATTTTTTTTTGGGGGGGGGGGGGAAGATTCATAGTGCATGATTTGATGCCATATTTAAGTTTAAAAATAAGCGGGATGTCCATCAAAACTGAATTTGGGAAATAAAACCCAGTTTAGAGATTTGAACACCAAATAGTTAGAATAAACCAAAAAGCATATAATAACATAAATTCTTATATACTGAGTTAGATTATGAAATGTTGAAGAACTCACAAAGATATTAACCTCTATAAAAAAAAGTGCAAAGATATTAACTCATGTATACTATTATTACTAAATTTAGAAGCTACTGAGTTATTGCAAATAACTTAAATATATTCAAAAATCTAAAATAATATAAAGTTTTCCACTATTTTTTTAACGGCTATTGGTTGTGATGGGCCCATCAAAATCCTTGATTTTTCATCATAATTTCCGTCAAATTCTTTGATTTTCTATCAAAATTTTTGACGGATAAATTTCCGTCAAAATACTCAATCAAAGATTACATTAAGATCCGCCTGGCCTAACACATCGTCAAAATCATTGATTTTGGACAAACCTTTTGATGGATCAACTTTCCATCAAAATAATCCGTCAAAAATTGTATCGAAATTCGCAGGACCTGCCTTTCCGTCAAAATTTTTGATGGACCGACTTTCCCTCAAAATGTCCGTCAAAATTCCAATGCAATTTTGTAATTACTATGAATTCTCTTAGCAATTTTGGGTCGGATTGCATTGGTGTTATTGTATCATGTCAAACCTTGCAATCTCTACATGGGTATGTGGGATCAAGGTTCCAACAAACAACAAGGGTATTATTTTTGAATAGTGAAAATAGTTGTAACGGTGAAATTCTTAATTATATTGCAATGAAGTTGTTAGCATGAAGAAATCCCTTCAAGTCTATTTGTGTGGGGAGTAAAATAGAATAGAAAGAGTTCACAAAAGTAAGAAATCGTAAGAACAAAGAGGTGCAAACAATAGTAAATTATCTATTCATGTTTGAAAATTTAATTAATCATAATTGCCACCTATAAGGAGAGTAAATAAGAAAATAGGGGTAAACAAGAGAAAAGAATGATAGGAGTTACCCCTCCCTCTAATTCTCCTGCTGATATCTTTTAATTATGGATAAAGATTGTAATTATTCTTATTTACTCTGCTTACCTACATTTACTTCTCTTCCAAACACCTCTAACTCAGTAGTTGAGTTAAGAGCTCCCTAATTTGTAAGTCCACCTTTTGTAACGTTTGGCATGTGGAAGTTGTCCTAATTGAGTGAATATTGTAAGGGAAGTAAATAATTGATAATCAGGATGAAAATATTTGATAAGTATAACAAGATCAACAATTAAAAAATTCAACGTGGAAAATTCAAATAGGAAAAAACCAGAGATGCAACAACATTCACTATGATAAGGAGTTGTCAGAAAACATTCACTGTGAAAGCTCCACAAGACCCCCCAAAGAAGAGGTAAATAAGTCAATTACATGCAACGAAATCATTGACATGAGTTGACTGGAATATCTCGTAAACACTCATGAAGAAACTCTCCATCTTAAGTTAGAATAGTGGAGTAATATAGAAGCAAGAATCTTCTGAGAACAGAAATCTTGTAAAGATACTGATTCCGAAAATTCTCGTGATATGTTGTAGATGATGATGTGTGCCGAAAGAATGGATTTATCAGACGGCACGTGAGCGACACCTGACATCCTCCTCTTCCAAGTTCCAACCTGCAAAAAAAGTACTCCCGGGTTGTGGACCGGGGAACGCCTCTCCGACAGCCAAGTCAGTCAAGGGTCTAAGTCAAAGGTGGATAGGGAGAGAATATAGTTTGAGTCCAATGAAGAGTCAGCCTGCCAACCCCTTTCCCGAGGTGGGTAGGTGAGTATTTATAGTGCTTGTGACAAGGAATAAAACAGTAATCTTACATGGGTTATTCCGAATGAGCCGCTGGTTTGGCCAACAAGTCCCTGGGAAGAACCCCTAGGGTCCCACTAGGAGCCCATTTTCGAGAGTATGGGCTTGGCTTACGAGGCAACTGAGATGGGCCCAGTCGGGAGATCTTATTTCCCCAATCAGATACCAAGAGGCACGTAACTTGACTACATCACAAATGTACACAAAAGGGAGGTTCCAAAAAAATGACAAGTTATAAAGTGAGGGAAAAAAAAAATCTAGGACAAAACCATTAGACATAATTTAGGCATTCAATGCGTCTAAAAGTTCTTGGGCACGGTTTTTTACTGCATCGACTTAAGCCGTTTCTTTTGCGATAACTTATTTAGCAGGATCTAAATCATCAACTTCTCTTTCAAGAAGAGAGACGCCATCTTTGGCATTATTCAGTGAAGCCTTAGTCTCTACTAATTTTCCTTACAATTCTAGCTCATTTGCTTTTGCTTGTTCAAGATCAGCCTCAAGTAACTTCCTTCGTGTATGAGCTGGGACTATAGAAATAGTTGTCTCATCAAGCTGTGCATCAGCCTTTTCGACTGAACCGCGTGCTTCTTCAAGTTTGTCTAATAAGGCTTTTCGCTTGTTTAGCACATCCTTGGTAAAGGTTCGACCTTCTAGTTGGGATTTCAGCTTTGACACCATTCTGTGAGACCTTGAAAATTCTAATTCATTTTTGTGCCAATGTTTAACCTATTTAATGCTGCAGAACAACCTAGTGAGAGCCCTAGGGGATAACCTAGCCGAACAAAGATATTGGGTATAGGTAATTGGCCAAAGGACGTACAAATCGATTGTATAGAAAGACACAACAAGGACGTTGTGTTCTTGAAGTAAAGGTACGTGATTATAATACCTGAATGTGGCTTAAAAGTATTAGAGTGACTACTTATATCATCAAATTTGCACCTTCCTCTTCAAGGAGACCACTCCGAGGAACTGCACAGTTAAGCGTGTTTGCTGTGAAGAAATCTTAGGACGGTGGGCCTCCTGAGAAGTTTTCTAGACAGTGTATAAGTGACGATAAACCCTGTCGAAAAGGTTTGTGGTGGTAATTTGTGGGGCTGGTCGATGATCCTTGAAGACGTTTCTAGTAGCTATCTATGACCTGGAGGGGGAATGATGTTAAGGGGGCAGGATGTTACATATATATCTTTCAGACGCATCACTAATCATCATTGTAGAATTAGCGACAACCAATTTTTTTAAACCCTCAAAATTTTGCTGTGATTAAACCAAGGCTAAGTGCACCAAGGCTTAGAGAAAAAGGTTGCCTCAAACAAGCTTGGCGACAATTAAGGTCAGTCTTCACATACCAATTGTATCAAGGTTGTGAAAACCTTTCCAACAATGAGGACCTTCCTTTTTCATTTTTTTTTCCTTTTTCTTCAACCCTAATTATTTACCAAAAATCTACACATAATTTTAAAATCTACCAGATCTCAAATTATAATATTCGGATTGTGAAGGCACACAACTTGATGAATTAATAAAAGCTCATTAGATATTAATTTTGGGTTGGAATCCCACAAATTTCCCTCTTCAACTTACAATTATGTCAGTCACGAGCTCATAAGAGCAACTATATTAGATCACGAAATTAATCTACCAATCAACTTCAACTGGACCCATCAGCAATCAAAATTATCTCGATTGTGCCTTCCACAGATTTGCTTCAATTCCCAGTTGACTATAACTAGCTCTAATACCACTTGTTGGGGTTAAACCTAGTGTAATACTGCTTGTTGAGAACGACAGCATAACAAAAAATTTGACACACACACATATGAACGCAAATACATCACAAGAGAAGGAACACCATCAATTTTAGGTGCAAAAACCCTCGACATTGAGGGGAAAAAAAAACTGTGATTGGCAATAGCCAATAACATCATCTATAATAAGAAAAGATAGACTGCAACTAGGTACACTGACAATAGTACGCACTCTCAATCTCCTCTAACTAGTATTGGAGTCACCCGTCACACTCATGAATCTATCTTCCCTTTCAACATGCTATTTTCCTACTCGAGACTTGGGATGTCTAGATACACTTCACAAATATCTGACCTCATACTCAAGACCCCATATTGAATCTCAAAGACGAAGCCACAATTGGGTCAAGGGCGGCCACGACCCCCCTGATCTACAAAACAATATTTGGCACGAGTGGTAAGTGAACTTTGATGTAAATTGAGAGTTTCGTGGTCAAATTTTCATTTTGACATTTTATTTCTTTTTCCCCTTCCTTATTGTCTGTGTTTTTTAAAACCCTGTTCAAATTCTAGCTATTCTCAAATATATAGAATTATAATCTCCATTCTTTTCATTCATGAAAATTTTCTATAGGTTAATGATTTCATCATATATTTTCAAAATAGAGTTAATATTTAAATTGCGTACCTAATGTTTATAGAAGTTTTACTATATTTGAAATATATATTCATGATGTACTAGATATTTGACATATATATTCATGATATAGTAGATAGTTTGTCGTAATATCAGTAGCCCAAATTATTTAAATTAACTTGCGAAGCCAATTGAACGATAATTTTCATTGGTAGTAAAAAATTTGTAGTCAGACTTGTACCATATGTAGAGCAATGAATTATCATTTTTTAAAAATTTTAGGAAAAGGATGCATGCTTATAAAATTTTTAGGATTCTAAAATTTCATTATTTAGCAATTATGTTGTAATCTGGAAACTTAAATATAGGTACATTTTTATTTTAGGTATATTACAATTTTTTATCTCTATCGACAATGATAATTTTTTCTTGCTTCTTACATTTCGAACCAATATGGTTAATACTACTGGGCCCCTTGACATGAAATACTAGCTTCGCCCTTACCCACCCTCAAGACTTTATATTGGGTCAAGAGGATCCTTCTTTCGCTTTCTAGAATGGCTTACAATGATAGCCTTAACCCCTTATTTATAGCTTGCGGCACAAGTCGACTAGCTACACCAAATTGGTTACACATGTACCAAACCTTGTCCTTTAAGCATGCTAACTCAACCTTGTCCTTTAAGCATGCTAACTCATGTTTTGCCAATTAATGAGCAACAAAATCTTGACACCACAATCAAACAAGAGTATTTCGTTGAACAAGTGTCTAAACTTTTAGATTTATAAATTTTAGATGCCTGAACTTTTGCTATAGTTAATCTAAGTGGCTAAATTTTGTCAGCACTTAACATAGATGCCTCACTTTTATAAAAAAATATTTTTAAATAAAAAATGTTATTAATATTTTTTAATGTCAGAAAAACCAAAAAATATATGATAATCTTAGAAAAAGAAAAAACACATTAAAAATTATAAAAATAAGTTTGAAACAATTTGATAAGCAAAATTATCTCTTACTTCAGGGACACATATGACAATAGTGAATCGCTTTCTGTATGCCATCACCTCCCGTCATGGACAAATACAAAGGGATTTCATGAAGCGGTTCGTTACTAAAGATTATAATATAGTGGGCACTTTCATTGAGCACTTGAAACTCAAAGTCAACCTTGATTGGCGCGCACAAGTATAGCGAGACATTAGATTGGGAAATTTACTAGGAGGTGAGACATCAACAGGCATGCAGCCAATTCATTTTTTTTTTCAACATTTTGGTGTTGCTTTTGGAGGGAAAACAAGTGGAAAAAATTATTGGAGAAATATAAATGACCAAACTGCCCCCAATTAAAATTTTAAGGGTTGACCTTGTGGATTTGGTTGAGCAGAAGGAACAACATTTAAGTAGAAGTGGTTACTTTGAAGTCTACTATTTGGGCTCATTCTCTCTCATCAAATGCTCTCTCCCTCTCAACCTCAGCAACGCCCTGCACCTCCAAATAGCTTCAACTCCTCCATCTCTCACAACCTATGTACTGAATATGTGGAATTCTTGTAATCTTGGTGTGAAATTGTTGGGTTTGCAGTAGGGATCTGAAAAAGAGTGAAGAAATTGCAGTGAGGCAAGCTTCGTACGAGCTCAACATTAGTAATGGCGTCAACCATTTTTCTACCTCTGTGCTATTTGTGATGAAGGTGGAGATGTTATGAGGATGATGACCATGTAACGTGAAGAGGAAGGAGTAGAAAGATTCCAGATTGGTAGACCGGTTCAACTAGCTGAGTATACCACAAGTATGTCATACTCGATGGCAAATGTGAGTTATATATAAGTACAATTAGTTTGTTGTCACTGTTATTGTTGTTGTGAATGGTAATTGATTGGTTACATATGTATGCCATGATGATGTTAATTGTATACCGTGGTAGTAGAGCTGTCGGTGTTAAGTAAACCAAATTGCATGGAAATGCAGTGAAAACGTTAGTGTACAAGATGACTTTGAGGGAAGGCAGACATCCCCCCCCCCCCCAAAAAAAAAATTTTTAGTGCCATGGCAAGGTGTATAGAGTTATGCATGATAATGGTAGTGTGAGTGGATAAGTTGTGGGGTAGGCAATAGCTCCTTCAAGGGGAAAAATGAAGATGTTATAAAAACGGATAATCATGTTGTGCAAAGGTGATCATGGTGGTTGCAAGCCAACATTGGTAAACTCAGGAAACCTTATTGGTATACTATGGCAGACATAACTTAGGAAATAGGTAAACCGATGGGTATAGTGGTGGGCACTATGTGAGTCACTTGTTTGAAGTAAATGATGCACTGAAATATGAGCTAACAAAATGCTTCTAACATATGGCATACAGGGCAACTGCAAAGGTATTGGGGAGGTTGAATGAAGTGACAAGTCAGGAAAGCAACTGGCGAGTGTGGCTATTGTGACGATTACGTGAAATAGATAGAGATGGTGTCGTGGTAGGAGGTGGGGGGGAGGAAATTAGTTGTGTATGTGTTGTGAGGGAGCGTTGGAGGAATGTGGAAACGGAAAAGTAAAGTACGAGGGAGGGTCAAGGAGATATGTGCTGGCAAAGGAGGTAATGGGGATAGACAAGGTGCATAGAAAGGTGAAGGAGACTATTGGTAGTGATAAGTCGGAGCAGAAAGTGTGGTACAGGTTAAAGTATAACTAGCAAATGTTAATGCCAATTGAGGGAGATATGGAAGTGAGTATGATTTTCAAGGAAAATGAATAACATGACTATTTATATTACGACCCATGTTGGCATCGTGGCTTGTAAATGGCCACATGAAGAAGCTTGGGAAGAAGATGGACAAGGTTAGTTGTTGGTGGACGAGAGCTCGATGAGGAGTACAACTGATACATATTACCCCCCCAACAATGGACGACAACCTAGTAGGTCTCAGTTGAAGCATGGAGTCTCAATCCCAAGGCAAAAAAGGTCGAAGGTGCTCGAAATGTGGCGAAGTCGTACATACAAGGAGGATCTGCCATAATGCCTGAGCTGATTTTGATGCAGATATTAAGGTGACATTGTGGAGTTTGAAGATTTGCTGAATGGTTCATTTGTGGCACGCACAGGTAGGATGTGACCTTTGTATATGTTTTGTTGGGTTGGTGACAGTGGTAGGTATGTTACTGTATAACCAACACGTTTGGGCGAAGTTGCAATCATGTGCGATGCTGTGTCATTTTTCAGGTCCACTGGTTACACCCAGCATCAATGTTTACCCAACCCTAGTATCATGCTTACCATGGTAATCAATGCCTGAAACCCTGATATACCTATTATATGTTTTGGAGTTGATGGATAGTGTGTCTGGATGTACCTAACTTGCACTTTGCGCAACTACTGGATGATGATGTAATAGTAGTTGTACCATCTTGCCGAATGTATTTAGCTTGACAAATAAGGCATGAATTAAAGATGAGTGGTCATTTGATGTGGTGACTTATTTGCATGCAATTATAACATTTGTATCTGTGGGAAGGCTAGCTCCGACAACAAGTGAACTAATGTTAATGTTTATCATGATATGTTGCCTGCTACTAATTGAATGAATGTTAATGTTTTACACGATCTGGGTAACGGCCCAAACCTAACATTATGCTAATTAAGTTGAATTATCTCAATTAAAATTTAATTAAGTTGGGCATTGCGTTTGAATTTAATATTTTATGTATGTATATCTATTTATGCAATTGCAGGTTGAATCGGCAGAGTAGTATCAAAATAAATTATGTTATGCTCCCGAATAACCCAATTCTACTTGAACTATAGCTAAATAAAATTAGTCTAATTATTAAACGGGTCGCTTTGGGATAAAATATGTCCATACCTGCAACAATGAAACAATAATAATAAAATGCAAAACGAGTAATAAATTGAAAATGATAATTCTTTCTTTCAAATTTTAGGCCCAAATGGTGTAAAATTTAATCCACAAATTCTAGCCAAAAAATTAGCCAAAAAATATATACTCGGTGACGATAAGTTTTGTTCTTGTATGGGCTAATAAACCTAGCAACTGTGGATGAGCTGCAGCAGTTGATCCGGTCAGCTATTCCCAACCATTTGAGTCTGGTAGTATCCCTCCTAATGTCATTCTCGATGGTCCTCCTGAAATTACCGATCATCCACTGGTAACCTATAGAATTCCAATCCCGCACCCGCAATTCCGGAAGGAATCATTCTGGCTAATCTGAATGCCATGTTGGAGGAAACTAGGGGTAATGATGATGATATTGGTGAGGATATGAATGAGGATGAAAATTTCGACATGTATCTAAACCTCCATAACATTGAAGATATTGAGATGTCTACAGATTCCTCTAAAAGGAAGAGGAGTAAGGATGGGGAGGAGGCTATCTCCCATGCCAGCTAGCTTCTCCCCTTACTATCATAATGGTTTTTTGGTGGACTTCTTTGGGTCTCATGAGCTAGTAATGGGCAGACACTCTTACCGCCCTTTCCTGTGCAGTTGCTACTGCCTTTTTTTTTTTTTTTTTAGGTATTCCAGTACAACAACAACTCATTTTCTGGCCCAGTTGTGTCTCATGTATTTTTGGATTGCTGATTTGTAAGGCCTACATTTTGTTGTCTGGGCATGTTTATGTTATCTCTGCTCCAAGATTGTTCTTAACTTTTTTAGTCAGGGCCATGTACTTAATAATGTTAGAAGATGCTACTTTTGGTGTAAGTTATGGATGCCCTTAATTCTAATGATTAACGATCTATGTTTGTTTGTTATTGAGTGTTTTCCAGGGTTATCTTCCAACCCAAGCGCAATGCCTCTGTACTTGATGGAATGTGATATGTATAATTGGTTTGTACTAAGTGGATGTCGGTTATTGCTCATGCTAATTATGCATACCAGAGTTACCCCCTGCTGGGTCGAGCAGCCTGGGCATACAGTTTTCAGCAACGTCCCCCACCTCAGTTTATGTCGATGATGACACCAATTCTGTTTGAGACAATGCAAACTTTCTACCCTGCACACTTCTCACTGAGCTGTACATTGTGTAATCATTCCCAGGATGGTGAACAAGAGGAGCGCTTTTTGCAGAGTGGTATGGCTATTATTTATACGATAATGTCTAACTCAGTGAAGTTTTGTCTCTTATTAATGGAAAGCAAGATGCAAATTGGACCAATGCTTTACGCAGCAAAGTGTCGTATTTTATGGTTGGTACGTAAGAGGCAAGGTGGACCAATCCCTTATTTATTGCAGTGTTGTTACTTATTTATGGTGAGTGAGATGCAAGTTGGTCATCGATCTCCTTGTATCTCCAAGACCCGTTTACAGAATGCCTTTGGACCCAGTCAAACTTATATTATGAGTTTATTCCTGTTTGATGATCATGCAAGTCTAAATCTACCTATACAAGAATATGTATACCATAATTTGTTGCTACCAAGGTCTTGTACTTGGCAAGATACTCATATGATATTATTTGCTCCCTCTCCAATAAATAGTATCATTTTATTCCCACCTAAAACAAGTAGAACTCGATTTAATTCCCCCTTACAAAAGTGTACTATAAGCAAAGGGGGTATGAGGACCACTCCTTATGTTATTCACCCAGAATCAAAAGTCCCATCTCAAAGTTCCTTTATATCGGTTATCACTTCTTAAGTATGTAACGAAAATTATTAGCTGGAACATTCAAAGTGCAAAAAAATCCCGAGTTACACAAGAAGTGCGATATCTGGTTAAGAACCATAAACCTGATATTGTCTTTGTATTGGTAACTGTGGTTAATGACCAAAATATAAATAAAATTCTTCCGCTTATGGGTTTTGATCATTACGACTACATATCGCCTAACAACCACTCAGGAGGAATGGCAGTCCTATGGAATAACAGTAATATATATGCCTCTGTTCTCCTCAAAGAAACATGAGCCATTCATATGCTTGTACACGACCCCGAGCTAGCTAAAAACTCTATCATTTTAGGGATATATGCCTAGCACAATCTAGCCAGAAAGATCTTTTTTTGGAGTCATTTAATAGATCTCCACTGCACATTTGATCTTCCTTGGTGTCTCATCGACGATTTTAACGAACTTGCTAACCCTCTAGAAAAAAAGGGAGGGAAGGCATTGGCTAGAACCCGCTACCAACTACTAACCAACTTTCTCCTTAATATCAATGGAGAACCAGTCCATGTTACTGGACAACAGTTTACTTGGAAAAAGAAAATTCATACACATTTGATTTACGAACGACTCGACTTAACAATAGTTAGGAAAGATTAGTCAGACCTTTACCCAAATGCATTTGAAGAACATGGCAGTTTTACTTGTTCAGACCATTGCTCTATCATACTCTCCTCTAAAGTACAACAACAGAATAGGAAAGCCTTCCCGTTCCGTTTCCAAAATTTTTAGTGTAAATACCACCAGCTGGATATTATCGTCAAGAACCACTGGCCTATTCAAGTTCGAGGCTCTAATATGTTCAAATTCGCTAAGGAGCTTAAGAATCTTAAATATGAGATCAAGGATTGATCCAAAAAACAATTCGGGAATATCCAAGATAAACTATCCAAGAATTCAGCGCAACTAGATTATGTCGAGGAAAAATTACTAGCTGACCCTTCTAGCCATAGACTTAATTCTTGGA